>CAXIUT010000092.1:0-35057 GCA_964035545.1 Bugula neritina
CCCAACCCCAACCCCAACCCCAACCCCAACCCCAACCCCAACCCCAACCCCAACCCCAACCCCAACCCCAACCCCAACCCCAACCCCAACCCCAACCCCTATTTGTTTATTTAGATATAGTTAAATCGAATTAAATATCAATTCATTGAATTAGAATTAAAAATAATTTTGTTATCAACTTTAAATCTAGAGAGCTTAGTTTAATATCAATTTTTTTTAATATTAAGTTTAGTTATTCATCGGGAAGATTCACTGAATTTTTCAGAACTGGGTTTCGAATGGCTTCTGTTTAATAATATTTTTCTCTTGCTCTAGATTAATTGAGTTTATTAAAGTTGGTAGTCAAATGGGTATAAAGTTGAATTAGTATAGAGTTGATTTGTTTTGATTTATATTAATAAGATGGGAGCCTGTATGGGAACTAATGGTTCCAAATTGCCAAATTAGGCAATGTAAAGAATCAAAGCCATATGTAAAAGCGATATAATCAAGTGTCTTAAGATTAAATAACCATTCTCCACCTGATGTACGAAGACATCTCCTAACGAATCACAGATCACATGATCAGTCTCTAAAACTTCCTACTCTTCTTTCATAAGAATGGGTATTGGGGAGAACGACTCTTCCAGGAGTTCGATTATGACCAGTCTAAACTCATCTCTGAACAAGAGTTTATTCGAGGTATAGGTAACTCCCATTTCATGCAGCCAAAATTTTTAAATCCACATAAAAATAAAAAATCAGCCTCCTCTTCAAGTTTTTTTCACATGTAGGTCAAGATAAAAGCTAAGGTATCTAGTTCCATAACTTCCTCACAATGGTATTTCTTTCTAATTCAGCTTTACAACTACCCGAAAGAAGATCTTAGACAAATTCTCAATGATAAAGACTTTATCGAGTCAGATCTCAAAAAATGTCTAGTTCCAGTAGAAGCTAAGAAGTCTGGAAAGTCTGGAGAAGATAACCCTTGCTATTCTCTTGAAAGTAATACTAATGTGAGACAATACTTGCCTTCTCATAACAGCAGTAACAGCATAAAAGAGCGTTTACAGAATAAATTTCCTCCAAATAACTCTTTCAAAGAAGACAAAATAGAAGAAGGACAAGAAGCAAGCATGATTGGTCAAGAAATAGCCAAAGTTCTTAGAAGAAAACAAGGACCTAAAAGCGATAAAGTCATTCAGTTAAAATACGATGACAAAGTTCTTGATATCAGAACAATTAACATTCAGCAGCTAGTTAAAAGATTTGCAACAAAGATATTCAGAGAAGCAAAAATCGATACTAAGACAGGTAGGTATTTATTATTTTATAAAGATTGAATGCCAAACAGTTCTACAATTGGATTTGTACTCATAAAGCACTTTATGAAAACTATTATGATGGATTTCATAACCAGGTTTGGGAAACTGATCCTCGCAGCAAAAAGCCTAAATACCTAAGCATAACTTGTGAAAAAGTATCAGATGCAAAAACCATCTATAAATAAAAATATATTGAGGTTAAAATGTTCCTCTATCATTCCATACTTACAATCACAGAAATTGATAATATTGATAAACCTATCCAAGTTATTTGTCTCTAAGGATTAGCAGCCAAAAGGATCTTTGATTCATAAAAGAATTATGGAGTCGAGATCAGTCATCGAGAAGGACACTACTCTTAAAAGAAGTTTTTCTTCAAAAATTAACAAATTTTAGCAGAATGGATGGACCATCTCAAATTTTTCAATGGATAGTCAGTACAAAATCGATATGATATCGGGTAGAAGATAGGAACAGGTAAATTTTCAGTAGTTTACCGTTGTGAATGTTTATAAGACAAGCAAGAATACGCATTAAAGGAGATTCCCACATTTAAGTTATAGCCATAAGCAAAAAATTTAATAGCGTACAGTTCACTCATTCAGACATGAAAGCAGCATAATGCAGATCGTTTCTCATCCTCTTCTTCTTGAATTCAAAGAAAGCATTCAAACAAAAACTCACATCTACATCATCATGGAACTAGTTAAAGGAAAAGATCTATTCGAGTTCGTCAAAGACTATGGATACCTTGATGAATACGATGCTGCCAAAATATGTCAACAGATCATCGTAGGAATCAGATTTCTACATTCCTTTGAAATAGTACATCGAGATCTTAAACCTTAAAACATCATGGTAGTTATTTTATTATTGAGGTGGTCCTTGATAAAGAAAGCAAATAAGTATAAAATATTAAAATCATCGATTTCGGGTTTAGCAATTATCTTCATAAATTGCTTTAAAAGAAAGGAGGATCAGAAGATTAAGATGATGGTATATTCTAATATATTTAGATTTACTGGCAGGGACTCCTAACTATATTGCTCCTGAAGTCTTGAGATAAGAACCTTTTGGTTTTGAAATTGATAACTTTGCCATTGGTGTCATTCTCTACTTCATGTAATCTTTATTTAAATCAGGCTCACAGGAGAATTGCCCTTTAACAGCTATACTATCACTGAAATTCTTCAAAATACAATGAGCGGTAACTATACATTTGGAAATAGCGTAGTGATATCAAATGAGGCTAAAGATC
Source organism: Bugula neritina (assembly GCA_964035545.1). NCBI lineage: Eukaryota > Metazoa > Bryozoa > Gymnolaemata > Cheilostomatida > Bugulidae > Bugula > Bugula neritina. The sequence goes on from CAXIUT010000092.1 coordinate 2,563, forward strand.
TTATAAGTCAACTTATAAAAAACAATCCCAAGGAAAGGATTAGTCTTGAACATGCTTTATAGCACAAATGGTTTAAAATATTAAACAATCCAAGGAAAACAACAAGAAAATCAATGATTCAAAGAGTAAGTACTAGATAATATGACTTCCTGAGATGATCAAATTGACATAATATTTAACAATTATTATTAACACGTATGAAAAAAACATTTATCATAGCGTTGCTTGTCATTCTTTGTCTATCAATGGATCACTTTGGTACCGAATCTTATCACTTAGATAGTTCAGTTAAAGTAACCTATGGAAGTCTTGTTAAAATTACTAATCCTGCCTCACGTCTTATGTATTTATTGATTCATTCAGAGTTCATTCTCATGAAGTTATGTTTGGCAGAGGTGGAGTCATGTCTGTGACAGGATATCCTATCGATGATTTAGGTTCTTATTGGCAAATCAGTCAACCATATAAAACCACAACTAAAACCTACACTGATTCAGTTAGATGTGGAGACAGAATAACTATATCAAGTGTGATTATTGGTTACTTCTTGAGAGTAGAAGAGACACAGTTTGGATTAACAACCTAACTCTTACCCATGGTCCATGGTAAATCTAAAGATAACCTTGATTAAAAAATAAACTGGCAAATTCAATGTTTTTAGAAAGAATAAGGTCTATAAATGAACTACAACGATAAAATAAAACTAAAACATTAGAATACAGGAAAATATGCTTCTCTAGATCAAGCTTATGCCTATACATAGGCTAATTGTGGAAGAGGATGTTCTATTGCCGGGCAAATTTAGTTACATGCAATTGATAATCCTGATGAAAATACTGCAGTATTCCAAATTAAATCAGGAATGGCCTTTGATTCTGATTTTGTGAACCAAAAGATCGAGTGATTGGTTTATATGCATTATAAAGACACTTTTCTGGTATTATAACAAGTAATTTTCCTATTAAAATCATAGATGTTCCTTTTGATTTAGTAGATAAAATATTCTATTGTGGAAGATGAGTAAAATAGAAACCCTCAAGCAAAAATACATATAAGATTCAGATAAAATGGCCACCAAATCTCGTTTTGGATTCTTCACTCTCCCTCCTTCTCATACAGCAGCACATCCAGACTTCTTACCCATCACTCGTAAACTCTTCTTTATTCAGCTAAAAAAGGTTAAGATGGAAGAGTTATTACAAACCCTCCTAACATTTATTCAGGAACTACCTCTAAAGCAGTCATCCAAAAGAACTACTTTTCATACACTCCATCACCATTCCATGGCTCAGCCTATTAAGATCCAGGAAAAAATGATAGAAAACTATAAATGGAATTGAACAAAGTAGCTTAAGGTAAAGATCGTTTTAAACCTGTAAAACTAAACAAATCTTTGTATTTATACTCTTAAATAGAATGTCTTCTTCATATGCCTATATGACTCCTCACGACCCGAAAAATGATCATAAAAACTATCGAGATGCTGATGGTAAAGTTATAGTTCAACAACCTAACGTTCTTATTAGTCCTCAGTCAAAAATAACTTATCTTCAATCGAAAAAATTCAAGTATGAAGAGTGTCCTCCTCCATAAAAAAAACTAAAACAAGATAAAAATTCTGAAACTGCATAATAACCATTTAGAACAGGTAATCCTCAAAAACATGTGTTTTCAAATGATAAAAATACTTACTTTGATTCTGATATAAAGAAATAAGAGAAGAAATAAAGTCTAACCAGATCAGTTTCTCATGAAGGTCCTTTTAAACCAAGTTGTAGTTCAAAGAGAAAACCTTTTGCTCCAGTTGTTTATGTCGAAGAAGGTGAAGGGAAAAAGAAAGTGAAGGAAGTTTCTAAATAAAAATCTTCAAACTAAGTATTCAAGTATTTTTATAGATATATAGGTTATCTAAAATTGAGCATAACTCAAAACCTTGTCCTTCAATATCCTTAACAAAAGTAAATCTATTAAGAGTATGTCGATGATTATAAATACTACTACTAAACAATTTTATATTTATTTTAAAAGAAGAATTTTAATTTAAGAATCATGATAAAGTAACTTTAAAATAAAGAATTGCTGTTTTCTTTTCTTTATTTCCTATAATACACTTAATATTATGAGTTTATAACAAATTTATTGTCCCTTCTCCAACCTAACTATCAGGTCGAAAAATGCCTCCTTTCTCTACTACGACCAAATCAATCTGAGTAACGTCTTCCTTTGTTGCTAAACTGAAAGATTATCTCCATTAATACTTTTTCATGGATGTTTCAAATGTTTTCCCTCCATATAATAGCTTAATTTTAGCAGTCTATTTTTTATTGTATGATTGAATATCTTCCAAAGACACGATCTCAATATTTATTGTTTTAAATTTTGAAAATTATTAAATAGTTATCTATCTAGGTTCACTTAGTTTAGAACCAAAGGATGCAACTGATTTATTAGATTTAGCATCTTGAAGAGTTTATGGAGATCCTAACTTTGTTATTTCGTTTATGGCTTTTTAGATTTAATCTGTTAAAAAATTACCATGATCTGAATCATCTAAATCTTCTTCTTGATTTTTTGTCAAAGAAACTTTTCCACCTTCTTTTTAAATCTCTTTCTATAATTAATATATCTTTTAATCCAGATTTTTTGAATTCTCATCTTCGAAAATTTATTTATAGTCATTATCTTGTTTATTTTAAAAAGGTTTTTTTCTAAACTGTAGTTCTTATTTCTTTATTGTTATAGTTTGACTACTTCCATCTTCTTCTTGTCTATCACTTAAAAGTAACTCATCTTCTTCTTTTTTTTAGATCTTACTTTGAATACCACTTAAAGGCAATTTACTTACTAACTATCCTTGTTCGATGGATTTTGTAAGACAGTTTTTCTATTTTCCTTTCATCAATAACTCTTTAAACTATCTAATTTCTTCTTATAATTTTTAAGGGATATCTGAAGTTAGTTACTAAAAGTGATCGTTATCTACTAGTTCAGAAATAGCGAATACTAAGCTATTTTTCAAAGAGAGATATTTTGCTAAATCAGCTTAAAACTATTTCATTTTGTTTTGCTTTCGATAAAATAGAGCTCTTTACTGATAAATCTCTATTAAGTTTGGATCATACTCAATCGCAGCTTCATAATCATTTTAAATCAATTTATTATTTTTACCCTGATTCAATTTAGCTCTGGCCAGATATGCTTTTGAGTTCTGCTCACAATATTGAATCGATTTATTGATAAATTTAAGGTTTTGTTACTGATAACCTCTAAGTAAATACAAACATGATAGAGCTTTATGCAATTACTTTCTAGACTAAAAATAGTTTTTGTTACTAAAATAACATAAGAAACGATTAAAATAAGCGATATAGCAATAAGGATCTAATCCAATAGCCTGCACACAATAACTTAGACCCATCTATATGTTGCCCAGTTGCAAGTAAAGAGCTGAAATATTGGATGCCAAACTGTAAGTTAGACCAGCTGCAGCTATCTAAGTCTATATCATCTGAATGCTCTCAGTTACTCGACCTTCCTGACTCCTTTTAGCAACCTATCCCAATACAGAATTAATCATTACCTTTATATCATACTGTATCAGCAAATCATATGTTAAATGGCAAATATTAAAAATGTTTAGAATTACATTAAATATTGATATAAAGCGTATGGATCAAAGTTCTGTTGCAAACTACTCTCCATCAGTCACATCAATTTCTTCATCTTGTCTGGCCAGCTCTATATTTTCTTCATCAACATTTCCAAAGGCTAATGATTTAGAATACTGTCCAAATCTCCTTCCTCCCTTTCTGTTGAGAATATCCTTAAGCCATTCCTCGAAATTCTCTTCAGTGAAGGATGATTTCATCACAGAAAAAACTCTTCTTTGAGGATTTATCAAAAGAACTGCAGGAAAACCTGAATAAAGAGAAAATTGATCTTGTAGTTCCGTATGATCTCCAGCTTGTGACCAAAGGAAACTCACTGGCTTATCTCTGAAGTTATTTACAACTCCCTTTATAATTTCAAGATAAACAGTTCTTTCTTCTTAAGAACTGTCTAAAATGTTAGGAAGAAAAGCAATGACACATAAAGGAATATTCAAAGAGGCACAATTTTCGTTCCATTTTTCTTCATTAGTCAGTCTTTAGACCAAAAATCCTTTGTTCTGATTAATCTTTTACAAAGCCCATTCTTCAAGACTATCAGCAGTTCGAGCTCCGTCATGAGTGTAATAAATGGTCTTGTCTTTAGGACCTACATCATTTTTAAATTACCTGCTGGAATCAAAACAATGGTGGGATATCCTTTCAAACCATAAACTTGATCAAACTTTCTGTGGATAGAAGAGTCAACTTTAGCAACCTTAGCTATTCCTTTAAGGTTAGTAGCCAGCTTTGCCCATTCAGGTCTCAATGATTTACAGTGTCCGCACCAAGGAGCGTATAATTCTAGAAGCCAAGTATCTTCTGATTCATAGATAGTAGGTTCGAGAGTATCAGCATCAAGGACAACAACATCTTCTTCAGAAGGACCTCTGTAAGTTTCTTCCTCACATACAGAAATAGCCAAGAGAAGTGCCAGAAGAACGATCTTTGACAACTTTGACATCAATATTTATCTTATACGTGTATATGTTAATTAAATATCTAAATTCATACTGCTCATTAAATATCAATTCTTTATATAACTCATTTAAGAATCATTTTCTAATCTATTACTTTTTATAATTTTCTTAAAAACCCACATACTTCAGGTCCTCTTCTTCCATTCCTGAAAATTTAGATTGTTTTTCAAATTCTTGCTCTTCCTACCAGACCTCATGTTCTATTGATACTTTTTTTTGTTTCTAACGAGGTTATCCAACTGAATCATAGTCTTTCACAGGCTCAAGAGGGACTCTGTTAACACTCGAGCATTTGGGACATTTTATAAACTCACTTATCCCGAAACCAAATCCAACTTTCGATCGGCAACATCCACAAATAACTATTCCATAGAGAGGATAACACTCATTCATATTTTCACAAGATCCACATATATACACTTGAGTATTTCCAGGAACTTTTTGAGCAACTGTACAATAATCACAAGTAACCTCCCTATGTATATAATCCGATACATCATTGGCAAACTAGGCGGTTCTATATTTTTATGTTTAGATCCTTATTTATGGTGATCATAAACTTTTGGTATATTTTTAGATTAATTCTGGCTATTTATTTAGATTTGTACTTTTTGTTGTTTTTAAACTGGTTATATTTATCATTTTTGTTTGATGGAAACAGTTAAGAGTCACGAATAAATTCCTAATGTTCTGGTTATCTGTATTACATTCCTTCTAAATGAAATAAAAACTACACATCACAGCTAGCTTTCTAGATAGATTTTGATTTTTAGGATCATTAAGGTCATCCATTTCAATCCATTGTTATTATACTTTTTCATACTACTTTTTCTTTCTCTTATCCTACTTAAACATTGCTATTATTATAAAATAAAAAAACATAAAAATCACAAAAATTTTAGTCGAAAAATATCGCTTTGAAATAAAATGATTCTAGTAAACCATTTTGAATCATTTAAAAATCATATTTAAAAATGTCTTATTAGTTCTAATAAATAACAATGAATCAGCAATTACATTTTTTGTGTCCATTATCTCCTCTAGGTAAAGGAACTCTTCCCTTATCTTCCATAGGCTCGTTGGCTAATCTGTCTTTGATCACTCTTCCTATTGTTGTAAAAGTTTAGGAGATATTTGTGTTTGTTTTTGCACTTGTCTAGAGGAAAGGCATATCATATCTCTCTGCTAAAGTTTTTCCCTCTTCGAAAGTCACTTCTCTTTGGTTGGGACAGTCACTTTTATTTCCTATTAGAATTTTGGGAACATTTGAAGGTTGACTTTCTGAGATCTGTCTGATCCAGTTTTAGACGTTATCGAAGGTTTTCTTGTCTGTAATAGAGTAGACAAATATAATCCCTGAAGCTCCTCTATAGTATATTTAAGTAATATTTCTGAATTTTTACTGTCCAGCTGTATCCCAGATTTGCATTTTGATTTTAGTGTTATCAACTTTGATCGTTTTTATTTTGAAGTCAACTCCAATGGTTGAAACATGGGTCATTTTATACTAATCATTGATAAATCTTAGTAAAACATTGGTCTTTCCCACAGCTGAGTCACCTAGGATGACCAACTTGACAAGATAGTCGAATTTTTAATCTACTTTAGTTGGTTGTTTCATGCTACAAGTAAACTATCAGATTTAATTAATAATAGAAAAAGTATAATATTATAGATAAATAAGAAAATACAAGTAATAAACAAAATAAGGATTAATAATATAAGAATATAGTAGTAAAGTAGTATGAAAGATCAATCCATCATAAAAGATGAATTCATATTTGAATTCCATTATCCGAAAGAATCTTATAGTTTATCATCATAACTCCCATAACTACCATTTGATTGTCTTCCATATTTATCTTCTTCAATACTATACTATTGATTTTATTCTTCAGTTTATTCCTAATTTGTTTTATTATCAGTTCTAATAAAAGGATTTTTTGTCCTTTTTGCTATCTTATCAAGGTTTTATGATAATATTTAAAGATCTTAGTCGTTCTTAATAAAGAAACAAATTGCTATATTAGGATCTAGATCTTCTTGTTCCATTAATCGGTAGTCTTTACAGTAAAATTTATTCATTTCTTGTTGCAAATTTATTTTTTAGACTTAGTTTTATACGTGATGTGGATCTAGATAAGTTATTTTATTTCCATTTCTACCTGTTAAGAAACGTGCTTTTTTTGGGATTCCTCCAAAACATCCCAAAAACATAGGAAGAGTCATCAACTATAGCAAAATGTCGTAGTTACTATCAGATACCTTTTATTATCCAAGTTTTCCTGTAACTATCAGCAAGACGTTATTTTGACTTGATTTTTGATATTTAGATTGTGTCAGTCCAAAGGCTTTATTCTTTAGAAAGGTAAAAGATTTATTTGAACTTTCTTTGAACTTTTCTATACTGTATTATTGATGGAGAAGAGATGATACTATGTGTGGGTTGATGTTTTCATGAAATATTTTAAGTTTGAGGTGTTATGAGCCTTTAAGAGGATTTTAGTGATGAAGTTCTTGAAGGATCATGGCGATTTATGTGATTGAGAACCAGTTTCCAGGTTATTTGAGATAGAGAGTACTAGCCATGTGTACGAATCTGGAAATGGTATATTTAGAATTCATTTATGACTCTAAGAAAGGAGTGATAATATAGCTATTATCTGTGTTGCAGTTATTGTTTTTAAAATATCGTTTGAGAGCTGATGCCATAATCATTTGAGCTACTCTTATCATGCATCCCCATCCTATATCTGAATTCACATTTAAACTTATTTTGCAATTCTTTCGATATGTAAACCAGAAGATAGATTGATGGTATTTAAGGCACTATTCGATTGTTTTGAATTTGAGACCGTTGATATAGAGTTATGTAGGCTCTGGTTCTTTTTTAGTGGGACTTTTGGTGAAGAAGGGAAGTTTTATTCCTTGGAAGCCGTAAGAAATATTGGTACTATGTGAGATAGGAAGTACATGTAACCTTTAAATGACTCAACTACTCCTGATTTAGAGTTAGAACTTTGCTTTTTAAGGTTGCTGGTTGATCTTGGTGCTTTTTACTTTATTTGACTTGATTTTTACATCTGGTATATAATCTATTATTAATCATTCAAAAGAAGTATTTTAATCATTAAAAACCCATCTAATAGAATCTGGCAACTCAAAAAACTATCTCTCATAGATAAATAAATAGATAATATTTTTATGAATTTATAGTATTAAAAGATAGAAATAATAAAAGAATTATGATTTATTCAGCTTTGTTTGGTAATATTTTATTTTTTTGGTTTTAAAGTCTTCATAAAAATTGAACGGTAGGCTTCTTCTGCTGGTTCCTTTTTTCCTGATTTTGTACTATTAAAATTACCCAAACCATTCATATTTTGAGTACTGGTTTGTTGAAAATTCAAGCTATTATTATTAGTTCCTAGAAAATTACCTTGATTCGACATGAGATGTTTTTGTGGATGATAGATGGTTTCAGTTTTAAGCTTATGGGTATCATTTTTTATTTTAGTTTGTTATCCTCTTTCAATGACCATATTAGCAAACATAGTTTTTATTTATTAAGCTTTTTTCATCATATCTACTTCTCGCATTTGACTTTCTCTTTCTAGACCTGTATACTTTTATAGTATACTATTATTTTTAATTTCAAGTTTTTAGTAGTTATCATTAGCTATGAGAATTAGATCTTTAAGATATCCATTTTATAGTCTAAGAGCTTTTACTTATGCCTCTATCATTTATCTTCTGTTTACTTCTACTTATAGTTTTGATGAATTTTCATTAATAAATCCTATTTTTTCTTATAGATTTTTATTTCTTTCTTATTCTGAAGTAACTAAAAAATTGAATGCATTTATTAGTTGTCTGTTCTTTGTACGTTATTTTTATAATTCACAGGCAATTTCTAAATTTCTTTCTTATAAACTATAAGAGTAAGCTTGAATTTCTTTAAGCATTTTTTACATTTGCTTTTCTCTTATTGTAATATCACAACAAATGTTTTCTTTATTCTTTACATCAAAAGTTTGTTTTTCTTTGATGGTAAAGTCTGGATGTGTCTGTTGAGGTTTAGAGTCTGATTCACAGGAGTCTGTTCGAATAAGGTTTTCTGATAGTTGTAGGAGTGAAATGGGAGATGCTTAATGGTTCTTTTCTTCTAGACAGATAGGAAGAGATGTTTAAATAGATTGTTAAGAAGATTCCTCTTCGAATGGATTGAACATTAACGATTATAATATGATAAACTAAATCATAGTCTTTAAAAACAGTTTTTATGATTTTTTAATGTTATTGTGAGATGCTATTAATGATAAATCCATTTTAAAAATATTTAAATTGAGGGGTTGGGGTTGGGGTTGGGGTTGGGGTTGGGGTTGGGGTTGGGGTTGGGGTTGGGGTTGGGGTTGGGCATCAGAACCACCAATATTCAAGCTGCCAAAGGTAGTTCATCATCTATTCAGCTGTATCTGATTGCATCCGAACCAGTCTGGGACCTAGAGGAATGGATAAAATGATCAAAGATAGTCGTGGATAAACTCTTATCACTAATGATGGGGCTACTATCCTTCAAAAGCTTGATGTGGTTCATCCCACAGCTAAAATGGTAGTTCTTTCTTGATTTAGCTTGTTGAGATTTCTAAGGCTCAAGATATTGAAGCAGGTGATGGAACTACTTCCGTAGTTGTTTTGGCTGGAGCACTATTAAAAGCTGCTGAATCTCTTCTAGACAGAGGAATTCATCCTAACATCATTTCAGAAGGTATAAAATGTTTAACTTAGGATTCCAAGCTGCTTTGGACAAATCTCTAGATGTAATTAAAAATTCTCTTTCTTTACCAGTTGATATTGCCAATAGATAAACTTTGATTGAATGCGTGAAGACATCTTTGAGTTCAAAAGTAGTGTCTGCAAATAGCGAGTTACTTTCTCCTATGGCTGTTGATGCTATTTATAAGATTATTGACCCTAAAACAGCTGTTAATGTGGATCTTAGAGATATTAAGATGGTTAAAAAGCTTGGAGGAACTATTGATGATACTGAACTTATTGAAGGAATAGTTTTTGATAAATGTAAACCAAGTAGTGCTAATGGAGGACCTACTAAAATATAAAATGCTAAAATTGCTGTTGTTCAGTTCCAAATTTCAACTCCTAAAACTGATATTTAAAACAGTGTTATTGTCAAAGATTACCAGGCAATGGATAGAATAATGAAAGAAGAAAGAAAAATCATAGCTGAGATGGTTAAGAAGATTGTTGCTTCTGGAGCCAATGTGTTGCTTATCCAAAAAAGTATATTAAAGGATGCAACTAATGAACTTTCTCTACATTTCTTGGCTAAGAAAGGTATTATGGTTGTTCAAGATATTGAAAGAGATTAAGTTGACTTCATTTGTCGATCAATTAAAGCTATTCCTATTGCTCACATTGACCATATGTCATCTGATAAATTTGGACATGCTGCTCTTTGTGAACATGCTAAACTTTTAGATGATACTAAAGTCTTCAAAATTACTGGATTAAAATAATCTAAAACTATGTCTATTTTGATCAGAGGATCTAATCCACTTGTCATTGATTAAGCTGATAGATCTATTCATGACGCTTTATGTGTGATTCGTTCTCTTATTAAAAGCAGAGGATTACTTACTGGAGGAGGTTCTGTTGAACTTTAAGTAGCTACTCGTCTACAAGAGTGCATTGCTTCAATGAAGGGTCTTGAAACTATTATTTTCAGAGCCTATGCTGAAGCTCTTTAAATCATTCCTTATACATTGGCTGAGAATGCTGGAATGAGCTCGATTGATGTGGTGACTGAGCTAAGAAACAGACATGTAAAGGGTGAAAAATGGAGTGGAATTAGTGTAAAGAAAGGAAATATTGTGGATATGAAGTAAGAAAGAGTTCTTCAACCTACCTTAGTCACTGTAAGCGCTCTTACTTTGGCTACATAAGTTGTTAGAATGATTCTTAAGATTGATGATGTCGTTATGACCATCAGATGATGTGGATAGTTGAACCTTATTAATTATGATATTATTGATATTATAAGATATACTTAATGAGAATCATGAGAATTATTCTTGCATCTGTAGTGGTTGTTTTGTTTAATTAAGATCTTTTTTTCTGAAGCGGAGTTCATTATAGGCTTTTAAAGCATGTCCATAGGTTGGATGATTAATCATTTTGTAGCTTCCCAAAATGTTTGATTTTTGTATTCGATTTGAAAAAGATTGATTTTCAATTGCAGCCCATTCAATAGGTACTTAAAGTTAATCTTTGCAACAATTTTTGAGCCATCCAAAGAAAGAAATCAAAGTATAGTCAATAACGATAACAACTAAAAAGAATACTGCTTACCCTAAAATTAAAGCATCAGTAAATATACGATCGATTGTTGAATTATTAAAGAGAGTCATATTTAAACTAAAGAGAGGAGCATCTGATTGAAATACTCCTTAAGCTGTATGACTCCAGACAGAGAAGAAGCTATGAGCAACAAGGATAATTGGTATAAAATTAATAACTGATTCATTAAGGCCTTCATCAGCAGGTATCTTAACTGAGTATTTGAGGACTATGGTCTTTTTACATATGTAGATCCATATCATTCCAAGAGTTAGTATTGGTATCATTAATGGAATTAGTCCACTATAGAGGACTCCAATGAAAAGTAAGAGGACTACAAGGGCATTTTATTCTGCATAGTAGAATTAAAGTCCAAGAACTTGCTGATTGGCTTCTTTTTGTATAAGGGGATTATTTTAATCATTATCTTAGCATTTAGAACGTATCCTCCACATTATGAAACAATTTTTAACTGAAAAGACAATGAGACTGATGATAGGTGCAATTAAACAGCCAATGATAAGGAAGTTGAGATAATAAGGAGAAATAAGTGCATACCAGTCAGTAGTGAAGTCGTTAAATATCGAAAGTTGATCGAATTCAATGAAATTGATAAATTCAAGGTATTTGTTAAACTATAATCCAAAAACATTGCCATTGAGGAGTAGAGGAATGACTGCAGTGTTTATAAAGTTAGAAATAAGGACTCCCCAAAAAGTAAATACATATTATGTTGGAATGTTACTTGGTCGAAGTAGATACTTGGCAATAACAGCGATCAAAATGGCTAGAATTACGTTGGTTATTGCTGATACAACTGAAGCAGCTACTTGCAGAGCATTTGTGATTAGTACTTTATTTGAAATTGATTCACAAAGTCGATTGATATCTGGGTCAGTAAAGGTTTGTGCTAAGTTGGCATTGCAGTAGCAAAAAGTGTCAGAATTAGTGTTTCTTGCTTATATTTCTGATACCTGAAGAGCAGTGGTTGCTCCTGTTGGGATCACATAATCTTGACAGTTAGAAGAAGCAGCCACATAGAGAGTGCAAAACCCAATTAAAGCTGAAGTAATGGCAATTGCTATCACTACAAAGAAGATTGAGCAGACCCATCTTACTCCTCTTGATATTCCAGTCATGTCTGTATTTTTCCAGTTGATTTAATCTGGACGAGCTACTTTGGTAGTACGAAGCATGATGGGAAATTTGTTGAGGAAGAGATATCTTTAAGGAGGATTTGGTGTACAACAGAGACATCTTTGGATTGATTGACTAAGTCCATTTTGTAGTTTGAAGCGTTTGCAATGGTTAAGAAAGCTGATTTTAGCTTTAAGAGTGCGGAAGTGAATGATAGCATGAAGAGGTTCAAATGCTTGAGAGATGTGAAGTAGTTATTATTCTATTTTTTAGAGTTATTTTTCGAGTTAAAACATTTTATCATGACTTTTATTGGTTTGTTTGATAACTTGATGTTCTTTTTATACTTATTAGATAGCTTAGTCATATTAAATGAAACGATGAAAGTTGCCGTTATAGTTGTAAACAATTTATATTTCAAAAGACCCTTTGTAAAGATTATCAATATATGCTCTGAGTTAGTTTTATAGTGTTTTTATGTTAGTAGTTTCATCTGAAAAATCTTATACAGTAACGACATATCTTGATGGATTGACGATTGCATGATTTTTTTCCATTTAGTCTAAGATGGAATTGTGAAAAGAACGCCAATGCAGCCAAAAAATAAATATAACTAGAATTGAAAGTATATCACAGATGGTGATTATTAGATATTATCTCTGAGTTCCATTAGTGAGATTTCCTAAAGTGAACTTAGATAGAGTTCCTGTAAAGGATTCAGAAGAAGTATATTTAATAAGCCCATTTCCATCGTAGTGGATAATCATTGGTAAAAGTAGAATGACACTCATAATAAGTAAAGCAATAGCTAATCTCTTAATGAACTAAAAGTAGAGATAGACTCCTAATCCAAATTATTTTAGTTCATTATTATTACCACAAACCTACATTGGCTCATAGGTTCCATCTGATTCTCTTCTTCTGTAGCTTTGGGAATCTTTGAATTAGAGAACTTTGTTGAAGTTAGCCATCTAGTAACCTTTTTTTATCTTTTTGTTCAGGCGGGTAGGAGAAGAATTTTAAGTTAAAGGTTTATTTGTCAATTCTTGTCTTGACTAGCTTTTTAGAGGCATTAATGGGTGAGGTGCTGGTCTATCTCGCAGTTATATTTTCAAAGGATTTAGACGAGGAACTACTTTCGAGGGGCTTGCCTGTAATTAACCTGGCTCACTATCACTACTTCCATCTAGATCTGGTTAAACAACTTTAGCTATCTTGACTCCTGAATTGATATTGGGGTCTAAAGACATGAACGAAATAATTTTAATAAAACAACTGATAAAATAACTAATTAATCTATAAAATAAGTATGAATCAAGATCAAAGTTTTATTGTTTTAAATGGAAGAAAATGATATAAAATATAGTTTATTTTGATTTTATTATCGCAATTAAGAGTAAATCAGAGTTATTTTTATTCTTCTACTATTTTTGCTTCCTTCAATTTTAATTCTGCTTCTTTATTGTAGCCTTGTATTGTCTTGAGTAGAGCTTTTGCTTGAGGATTAGTCTGGAAATGCTTCCTGACAGGTTCAATTAGCTCATTTATCACCTTTGATATGGCTGGTTTGAGGTCTCCAGGATGTAAATGTCCCATCTGGAAGTCATCTGCTAACTGTTCAAATGAATAATAAGTTCTAAGTAGAATAAAATATACTTATTTCCTCCATTTTCAGCATTTCTTATCACTTCAAGAGAGTTTCTTGCTCCAAAAACAATATTTTTAGCATAATCAAGGATAGGGTTTCCTTAAATGGTTTTTTCAGGACAGAAAGCTTTTTTGATTTTTCTAACAACATCTTCAGGAGAATCTTCCATGAAAATGGCTGAGTTAGGATCTGATTTAGACATTTTTTATTGTCCTTCAATTAGGCCTGAAACCATAGGATGTGAAACAATGATAGGTTTATCTTAGTTGGGATCTGCCATTTAGATAGCTAACATATTTACTTTTCTTTGATCAATGCCCAGTTGACAAATATCAACATCAAGGAAGAAAATATCAGTGCATTGCATACAAGGATAAATAAGTTGTGATACTTTCAGTTGATCTGATTATTTTTTACCCATAATAGTGGCACATTTTTTCATTCGAGTGATTGTGTTTTGGCAAGCTATTTCCATTACTTTAAGCCAATATTAGTTGGATCTTTGATTGATTTCTTCTGAAGCCCATAAAAACTTGACATTAGACATTTTCATTCCTACAGCTTTCCAAACTTAGATAAAATATTTACCAACTGTTCTAATTTTTTAGAGATCTCCATCAAATTTTCCATTAAGCATAGCAAAATAATCAGCGATCCAGAAGTAAAAGATAGCTCCTGCATCTACCATTTTATTAACATTGATAGCTCTTAATAAACCTTGAGCGATATGTATTCTTCCGGATGGTTCAAATCCATCATAGCATTTAACGAATTACTTTTTAAGAAGTCTATCTTTTAATAGTTCTTCTCCAACTACTTCAAATCCAACAGATTTGATGAGATTGACTCTTTTTTACAATGGTAAACTAGATAAAAAATGATTTACAGTGAGGGGACTGGATCAAAGAGTTAGTTGATTAGTTTGTCTCCTTTGAATGCTTATTTTTATTCTTTTTTTGGAGGGTCAACATCATAGAAAGATATGCCTCCCGTACACCAATCGATTTTGGTTTGCATTAAAAGATAAAAGAAATAATATTCAAACTTTATTAAATCAAAAATAATATCATTTGAATATTTATATTTTTAATTCTTATCAGAAATGATGATATTGTTCAAGGAAATAAGTTTATGACTCTTTCATATTTATAATAAAAAAGATGGAAGCTTTAGATAGGATTAACTTTTATAGACCCAATCATCTCAATGGCTTTATGAGTAACTTTTATCCTGCGCCTTTTTCAGTTGGAAAAACAGTCTATTCTACTTCATAACATTACTTTCAAAGTAAAAAATATTAAGGAAAACCACAAGAACAAAAAGTAATTGCTGCTAAAACACCAGCTGAGGCATTCAAGTTAGGAAGAGATAAAACATTTCCTAGAAGAGCTGATTGGTAAGAGATAAAAGAAGGAGTAATGTACTAGGCTTTAAAGTTAAAATTTTCTACACATTCTGATCTCAAAGCAAAACTACTTGAAACTGAAAACAAATTACTAGTGGAACATACTCACCGAGATTCTTATTGGGGAGATGGTGGAACAAATGGTAAAGGAAAAAACAGATTAGGAATACTACTGATGAAACTTAGAGATGAGTTTAGAAAACAAAAATGATTTTGATAGCAAATATCAAATATAGATATTTATCTATGATCATAGTTTGAAAGTTTTGCTATTGGGTTGGGGTTGGGGTTGGGGTTGGGGTTGGGGTTGGGGTTGGGGTTGGGGTTGGGGTTGGGGTTGGGGTTGGGGTTGGGGTTGGGTTAACTTTTAGACTTGTTATCCTAGATCTCCAACTTGTATCATTTCTCTCACAAACCAAGAATCTATTTTAGTTTATTTTGCTTGAACAGTGCTGATATCTTTTGTTTTTATTTAGCCTTTTTTTTAAGATTGTTTTGAATAAGTTTATTTTGGTTGTATTGAATTAATCTATTTATTTTTGAAAGAATTAAATTATATCTTTTTTGATTTAATTTCATTAGTATTTTATTTTATTTATCTTTTAAATTTCTCTTTTCTTTCTTAGAAAAATGGTCTATCTTAATATGATTATTTTTTTGATATAGATATTTCTCTAGGAATAAATTAAGTCTCTTATTTGTTTTTTTAAAGCTTATTATCTTTTTATGTGGCTCTTTGCTATCCGAAAAATATGTTTTTTTGAGCTATACTTTTCAATTTAAAAGTTTAAGTGCTTCTTCTACCAAATTTGTTTAGTTGTTCTTTAATTCCTTTTTCTTATTTAGGTTTTTCTTAAGTATTTTTGTGTTAAAAAAAAGGTTTTAGTTGTTTTTAAA
This sequence comes from Bugula neritina, assembly GCA_964035545.1. NCBI lineage: Eukaryota > Metazoa > Bryozoa > Gymnolaemata > Cheilostomatida > Bugulidae > Bugula > Bugula neritina. The sequence continues at coordinate 18,634 of CAXIUT010000092.1, forward strand.
TGCTTTTTGATTTGCTTGAAAATTATGTAATAGAATTTTTTCTTGATTTTGAAGAGAATTATATGGTTTAGTTTCTTTTAGTTTATTGAATTTGTTCTATTTTAGATTATTTTTGTTCAGGAATATAACTTGATGTTTGATTTTTACGAGTTATTCCAAAAATAGATGACTTTTATTTACTTTTATTTCTATTAATATCTTATTATTTATTATTTTTCAAATAAAAGTTGCTTCTTTTTTCTTCAACTTTAAAAGGAATCACTTATTTAGTTTATTCCATTGGATCCTTTTATATTGATGATAATTTTTATTTAAATTCTTCTTTTTATTATTTTTTAGGTTTTAAATGGACATGTGAGAAAGGTTGTTTATCTTTTTTGAGGGAAGATAGTAAATTTTTGTTCTTTTTAGGTTTTATTTAATGAAAATCTGAGCTCATTTGTAGATTAAAAGGGTAGTTACTTGAATTTTTATCACTAGAACTATCATTTTGTTTATCTAAATCTTAATCTTAATCTTCTTCTGCTACGATTTTATTATTAAAAGGTTATTATTTATTTTACTATAGTTTTGGCTTGAAATCTTATTTTTGGAATGAAAATAAACTTTGTTCAGAGTGAATAGAAGATGTATTATTAGATTTTATTTAATCTTTTCTATTAAATTTAATTTTTTATTGATTATTGATAGTTTTTATTGGCATTTTCCATCTATTAATTGATTTTTAATTGTCTCTTTCTGGGTTAATAAATCTTTTTTGTCCAAAAAGAGGTTTTTAGATGAGTTTTAATGGTTCAGAAACATGATCTAAATGATAGGATGACCCTTTGTTATTCTTTTCAGCTTTTAGATTCTTTGATAGAATACCTTATCTTTCTTATTTATCGACAGTTTATTCACTTTAATTCTATTCTTCATGAATATAGTTTCTTTATGAATTTCTAGCTATTAGAAAGTTGTTTTATCTTGGTTTGAATTTTGACTGTTTTAAGACCACAGAAATATCTTTTTCATCAGATGGCATATTGAAGGGCTTTTAGTTGTTAGGAGCATCAGTAAAGATAGGATATTCTATTTCTTGAGGTTCTTCATTGTTTTAGTATCCTTGTTCTTCTATTTGTGATAGGATGGATGTTTGATGATTTTGAGGATGAGGATTTTAGTTGAAGAAGTTGTAGGCCGAGTCATTTTATTCTGGTTCTCTGTCAAAGATGGACTTGTGTTCGTGTTGGTTGAAGAAAGGAGTCTAGTTGCTGTCTTAGTTGTGATCAGGTTTGCTTTATCTTTTGTAATTCATAGTAAAATTAGTCTAATCTATAATTCAGATGTTAATTATTAAATCTATTTTCATTATACAAATGCAAGTTTATAACTATCCCTTGGGGTTGGGGTTGGGGTTGGGGTTGGGGTTGGGGTTGGGGTTGGGGTTGGGGTTGGGGTTGGGGTTGGGGTTGGGGTTGGGGTTGGGGTTGGGACTAATTTTAACATTTTCATCTATGTCAATTGCGGCTGGTTCATAGCCTACTGTATCATTTTCAACTCGTTATAGTATTGATGCTGGTAGTTTACAATCATGTCAATATAAAACAAGTTCTGTATCATCTTATTTTGTGGCTACTTGTGTGGCTAGTTCTAATTCGAGTTCTGTTTAAATTGTATTTTCGGGAGTATATGACAGTACAGCTCCAAGTGAGACCACTTTGAGTTTAAAGGTATTAAAATATATATTAAGTTTACTATAAATAATCCTTGGGCAGCTACGACGTAAACTTATACTGTATCTATCGTATAAAGTGGTAATAGATTGACTTCGTCATCGAGTATTATAAGTTATTCTGCCTCTGCATTGACTGATTGTTCTTATACCAGTAGTTCTAATATGAATGGAGTTGTTGCTACTCGTACTGTCAGTTTTAATCCGTCAGTAAAAGTTATATCTGGATCTTATCTTGAGATATCTATGTCTTATTGGTTTGGAACTTTATTGAATCTTGCTACATCTAGTCCTAGCTGTGTGGCTCTCTCTGTAAGTATTTTACTATATAGAATGTTGATTCCTCTTTGAGTTGTTCTAATACTACGAATGGAGCTTTATAGATCTTTTATGCTCATGGTTTATTTTCTGTTAATAAGACGATTGTGGGTGCTGTTAGTTTCAATATATCGAGTTTAACTAATCCTTGGTCTTTGAATGCCTTTGGTCCTATTACTTATAATTTGATATATTAGTCTGGAGGGTCATCGTATGTATCTCAGACTTGTACTGGTTTGACTCAAAAGACAACCTAGTTGAATTCATTGGTATCATTTGGAATATCATTTTTTAGTTTTATATCTTTTACTAGTAGTTTTAAGAACGGATGGTTCAAAATAAATAACCCTCTTCCTGCTTCTGGAGGGTAGTTACATGTATTAGTGATAATATAAAGATAAGTTGGACTGGAGGAGTCAGTATATCATATTCTGCATCAGGCACATCACCATCTATGACATTCTTGAATTCTTCTTTACTTATTTTAGGTAATTTTCCATCAGATTATAATCCTAATTCTAATATATCCATATTTAGTCGTTTCAATGTCGTTGCCCCTCCTTCTTCTAGAGATTTCACCATCACTGTCACTTCATATTATGTATCTGGTGGAGTTAGCTATGGCATATAGACTAAAACTAATACATATCGTTGTTATGCTGGTAGTCTATCTCCATCTTCTGTCTCTTTGGGTAGTACTTCAATCGGTGCCACTACTACTCTTGCTTTGAGTATTACACTTGGTCATGCTGTATATTCTGGTAGCTATATTGGTGTTACATTTCCTTCTTAGATGGTGATAGGTTCAGGTAATACTTGTACAACTGATAATCCATCTATTACGTGTTTGGTGTCGAATAGTTCTTATAGTAATTTGACTGTCTCTGCTACTGTAGCCCTATCAACAGTCGTAGTAATAACTTATAGTTCTGTTATTAATCCAAGTCAATCTATGACAACTTCTTCTATCCAAGTGATATCATATATAGATTCAGCTTTTGATGGTATTATCGATCAGACTATTTCAGGTTTGACGATGACTTTTGGACCAAACCAACTCAGCAATACTTCTGTTTTTGTACTACCATCTAATCTAACCACTTATGCCCAATCTAATTATACCATATCTATTACTCTAACTGACTCTATAGTAGCAAATGGCAGTATTCTCATTGTATTTCCTTCTGATCTAACACTAGGCACTCCATCTTTGATATCAGCATCATTTCCTACGACTTCTTGCACTCTTAATCAAAATGGCAACAATATTACATTATCTAACTGTTTTGCTAGTGATTTGGCATCTCTTGGCATTTATTTTGTAATTGGTGAAATAACCAATCCATCAACTTTGACTCCTACTGATTCCTTTTAAATCTATACATCTGGACCTTCAGGAGGAACTATTAACTATATTACTACAGGTGTTTCAGTTACGATGACCACCCTGGCTACTTCTTTGAATTTCACAGCACTACCGACTTCATCAGTTGTTGCATAAATTACAACCTATACCTTTTCTATTCAATTCTTTAGTACTCCTTCATCGGGTAGCTATCTCATGCTATATCTACCAGTTGGAATGGCTATTTCTGGTACACCTACTTGCACACCTATAATAGGCATCGCTTCTGTATCTTGTAGTAGCACCAATACGACATCTTTACAAATCAATTTAGTTGCAGTACCTGCATCTACAATATAATTTACTGTAACTAACATTCAAAACTATCAAATCAGTACTATTTCAGTTGATCTCCAAATGGTCATATATAATCCAGTTGGTTCAGCATCATAGCAAACACCCTCCATTTCACTAACCTTTACTGCAACTACCCTTTCAGCTACAGTTAACAATGATGATCAGATAGCCATCAACTAACCCTCTAATATTACTCTGACTATCACTGCACCTTTTTCCTTATCTTCTGACTTAAATGCCTCGCTTACTTCTATCTAAATCACTCTTCCAGCATAAATTAGTGTTCTTGCGGGTACTACTTGTGGTAGTTTGACTTGTTCTCAAAATGGTAATCAATATACAATTGATAATGTTGGTCTTACTGTATCTAGTCTTGCAGTTGTTTTTAGTAATCTTCTTTTATCATTTTCTGTCAGTTCTTCGAGTTTTACTATAAATTATCTGTACAATCTAGCAACGATAGCTGAAATTAGTTCTGGCATAATAGTGAGCACATATTGTACAGCTCCTTGCCAGAGATGTTTAGTAAGTTCATCTAGTTGTCAATCTTGTCTTCCTTCTCCTAACATATTTACTATATTCTTTCCCTTAAATTCATCTTGCATAGCAACTTGTCCATCAACTTACTACTAACTCAATAACTAATGCCACGCTTGCCAATCATCTTGTTCGACTTGTAATTCATCATCAACTTGCTAAACTTGTGCTGCTTCATTCTTCTTTTATAATTCTACTTGTACGAATACATGTCCTAATGGCACCTTTTTGAATTCTACTAGTTGTAGTGCTTGTGATGCCACTTGCTAGACTTGTATCAATACTGCCACATAGTGTCAATCTTGTTCAACATCTACTGTACTTTATCAGTCTGCATGTATATCTGGTTGCCCTGATGGAACTTATAACAGTTCTGGCAGTTGTCAACCTTGTAGTGCTAGTTGTTCTACATGTGCATCAGGTTCTGCGTGTCTTTCATGTCCTGATACCTTTTATTTGAGTGGTGGTTTGTGTATTTCTTCATGCCCTGGTGGTACTTTTGCTAATTCTACTGCTAAAAGTTGTGACAGTTGCAGTAGTAGTTGTTTGACTTGTTCTAGTTCTTCTACTCATTGTCTATCATGTGCATCTTCGTTAATATTCTATTCTAACGGATGTTTAGCTAGTTGCCCTACCAACTATTATAACTTAAGCGGAACATGTCAAACTTGTTCTAACTGTAAGAACTGTCTAACAGCTACAACTTGTTCTTAGTGTGATCCTACATTTTATCTTTACTTAGGTTTTTGCTATTCTACATGTCCATCATCTGCTCCAGTGCCTGATGATATTAATTTTGTTTGTTCTGTTTGTCAGGCTAGTTGTTCTTCTTGTAGTGCTGATGCTACTCAATGCTATTCTTGTCTTTCTGGTCTTCTTAAATTAGGGGGACAGTGTTATTCTAGTTGCCCTGGAGGATATTAACCTGATTATTCTAGTGGATAGTGCAAATAAATAAAGGTAATAACTATTATTTATGTTCCTGCTTCTATTACAACAGCTATCATTTTGATAATCCTAATTGTATCTAGAATAATTCATTCTTTAACTGACATATCTGGTAATTCTGCAGCTATAGTATCATTAGGTTCGATAGCTTCTCTTGGTCTTCTTGCTGGAGCATCAATGAATGACGATACTCTTCCTGGTCGTCTTCTAGCTATATAACCTCAATATACTACTCTTTTTACAATGACTATTGCTATTATTGTTTCTTCTGTTATTCTTGGTGTTATATTTGTATTTTATCTGGGGTATCATTTTAATAGCGATCCTGGATTAAGGTTATGGAGGGAAAGGAGCAATACTAATCGATATAGTTTGAATATTATAGTATTTTTTACTTGTTTTAGAATACCTGTTTTGAGAATAGTGTACTGTAGGTTATTCGGAAGATAGTGTTTTTCTTGTTATTTAAAAGATAATGGTAAATTTCTTAAAACCACTAATTTTTTTACTTCTGTTTATCTCTTTTTAGGACCAATAGCTTCGATTGCTCTTAGTTTATTATATATTATTAATAATTTAGGAAATCAACAGACTAAGATATTTGCTATTGATTGTTTGATACTTAGTTGTTTGGAAAGTTTGTTTTTGATTTTAGATATGTGTCTCAAAGGAAGAGGACACTTCAAAGCTATTCTAAAGGATTTACCTTATCTTAGAAAATTTAGAAAATATCAAGATCTTTAAAGCTCAGATGGAAGCTTAATTAGCATTCAGGAACCTGAAGATGTTCATTGTAAGACTTAGGCAGATAAAAAAGATATTCCAATACCTTTGGGAGCTTTTGGAGCTTTTTCTGATGTCTAAGCTCCAAGCGATAATTCAGAAATAGCAAAAACACTGCCTGAAAATAGTTCAAATATTCATGTAAATTTTGATCCCTATGAATAAAAAAAGAAAAATGATTAGATTTTTTTTCAGGAAAGAGAATATACCAAGAAGTTTAATCAGCTCAAGTAAACATATTTAAAGGAAGAAGAAGTCAATATTTAAGTTGATTAAAATACAGAACAGGGAATTGAATTAAATAATGATAAAACTGTAGTTGAGATGATAAATGAAAAGCCTAGATAGATAAACCCAGCAGATTATCTAAAAGAATTGAGTTCAGCTGAATATAAAGAGGTATCTCCTTAGTAGAATAAATATCTTTAAGAAATAGCCTTAAGACATGGAGTTAATTCAATATTACTAAAATAAACACTAGGAAAGCGTAAACATTATAATCCTTCTTTGCTATCTAAGACAATTGATCATAAAGAAGTACCTTCTTCGGCTGTTAGAAATCTTCTTAGTGAAGATAATAGTGAGCCAGTACTTCAATAGGTTTTGGGTCGAGATTCTAAGATAGAGCCATAACAGTTAAAAAGTGTACTTCAGGATCCATAAAGTTAATAATTAATAAAAGCTTTGTTTGATAAAAATAGTGGTTTATTTACTGCTTAAACTGTTGCTGCTTTATTATCTTCTTCTTTTAATCATTAATTTTTAAAGAATCTAGTTGCAGGAGAGGAAGTAGATAAATCTAAACTTAAATAATTGATGGATGATAGTAAAGAAAAGGAGCAAGTACATAGCTTAAGAGCACTTCAAAAGTTGGGAGGTTAGCAGTTGTAAAATAAATAATAGATAAAGAATATAATCGGTAGAGATGCAGAGTTAGATCCTAAAATAATACCTAAAGTAGCAACTTAAATGAGCAAGAAGAGTCACACAACTGTATTTCACAATAAATCTAAGGCAAATTCAACAATGATTCGAAAAGTGATAAATAATAAGAAAATTCCTCTTAGTCCATTAAATCCTATTCAGGAAATGCCTTAAATAGTATAGTAATTTGCCTAATTATTAAACTGTGGAGATTAAAAAGTTTAATAAGATATAACTGACATGCTTTAACAAGGAAACTATGATGGATAAGTCTTTAAATAAATAATATCAAAGACTGGTAATAGTCAACAATAAATGACTTAATTACTTTCTTATATGGAATAACAAAAAAAATCAAAAAGTCCAATAGAATCATGGCCTTAAACCAATTATCATCAAAAAAATTAATTCATTGAAGAATAATAATAATAAAGTTAAAAAGAATATTAAAAATAGTAAAAATATTAATAATAAGAAAAAGATGAATTTAATTAAGATCAATCTTTTAATTATTTAGATTTTGATAAATAAGAACCACCATTCCGGGAAGAAGACTAAATAGATTCAAGACCTGGAAAAACTAGAGTAAGAGTAAAAAGGAAAGAATTGCCTCAAGTTCATTTACCATCTGAACACATTTATCTCCAAAGATTACAGGGAACTCGAGAGATACAGCAAAAGAAAAATATAAGATCCAGAAAGAAGAAAGTCTAAAAACCAGTTCAAAGATTTATGGACTAAGAAAATGACGTCTATGATCTAGATTTCTGAAATTTTATTATTTTTCTTTTTATAAAATTATATCATTTAATAATGTACCACCAATTAGTGTTCGCATTGTTATTTGCCATTTCATCTGGTCTTTTATCTGAAACAATAATAACAGTTCCTAAGGAGAGTCGTATTTAGATAGTTTCTTTGGATTCTATTTTGAATAATAACAATATCAGTCGAATTTAATTGTTAATGGGTCATCAAACTCATCTTTTAGAAGGTATTTCTTTTCCTCAAGGCATCATCGCACATATTTATAGCGATTAAGAGTTACCTGAATTTATAATTAGTCAAATAGCTTCTATCTTTAGTGTATCTCAGAGAGTTCCTTTTAGAATATATCAAAAATAACTTAATATGGCTACTATTGCCGATCCCAATGATAAACTTTGCACTTAACAGCTATAATCACTCTTAACTTTACTTCTGCCTTGTAGAAATTGGGTTTAAATTGGATTGTAACACTTTTTACCAATTGATAGACTCTTTAAAGGATATCTTTCGGTTTAGATGATTTGGGAAAAATAACAAACTACAATAAAACTTAGAGATCAGAAACAAAAATAACAAAAAATAGATCAATATAGCAGAAAAACTGTCTGTGGACAAGTGAAAATCGAATAAATGAAACTTAATTCAGATAGTATAGTTAGTTTAGTTAAAGTTGAAAGAGTTTCATTGAGTAAATGGTATAATCCAGAAAAAACAATGGCTTATATAATTTCAACAGCATAAAATTCAGATAAATTGACCAATTGGACTCTAACTTTAATAACTAGATTGCCTTCAGGATTTCAAATCAACTCAATCAAAGAGATTTCTTCTAAAAATAACTAATCTATAAAAACAGATATTAAGTTTTAATCTGATTAAGCTCAGTTAATAACTATTATGATTAACTTTCCTTTGCTTTCAAAAGAAGTTATAATCCATATATATTTTACAGCAGGGATACCGATGTTTTAGAAATACTAGACAATAGGAGGTGGTGGATAGTAATTGATGGGTTTAACTCGTATAAGTAAGGATAAAGAGTTAATAGAGATAGGAACTAAAAAAGTAGCCTAGTATCTTATACAGCCTGATTTTTCAATCAACTTTAAGGTCATTACTTTTAGCTTGGCTATTATTTTATATTTATGGTTAACTTTATGGCGTAATCATGAACTAAAACCTGAGAAGTCTCTTTTAGAATAAAAATGATCATAAATATCTTTGTGATAAATGATTAATGAAAAAAAATATTTATAAAATTTATAATGATAGAACGTGTACGTTTGTAGAGAAAATTTGCATTTAAAGCTAAGATACCTGTAATGCAAAGGTTGAGTGAAATAGGTCAAATGATGGTTTTATTCGAGTTGAGCTTTATTCTTTTATGTTGTTTGTTATCTTTTTCACCTCACTTCCATCTTCATCATGTATAATCTTTTCGATATAGCTATTTACAACCTAATTTTGGACTGCATAACCTATAGTTAATTCTAATCTATCTCTAGCCATCTGTTTACTATTGCTACTTCCTTATCTAATCTTTTGGCTTCAAGTTAGCGGTAGTCATGTTAAAGATTTTGTTGCTACTGCTCTTACTTTTCATCTATTGTTCTCTTTATTGATAAATTTAAGATTGACTTTGGCTTATTTAATTTTTTTGTTGGTTTTGGGAGTAATTGGCAGTGTTTTAGGAGCTTATGGAGCTATTTTACGATAACAAAAGAAGTTAATTGATGAAATTCAGTGTATTTAGGGTGCTGATAGAAGATAACAGCGGATTCCAGTTGAATAATGCTAAAAAATACAATTGCATGTGCCTGATAATTGATATATTTATATTATTAATCCTAAAGGGGTTGGGGTTGGGGTTGGGGTTGGGGTTGGGGTTGGGGTTGGGGTTGGGGTTGGGGTTGGGGTTGGGGTTGGGGTTGGGGTTGGGGGGGTTGGGCAAAGATATTTGGCATGGAATTCAAAGTGCTCTCCAATGAAAGTAGAAACATACCAGAAACTATGATTGTATCCTCCTCGAACTTTCCAAATGTGATCGTAATTACTTTCTATCAATCCATTTCTCAAATTCTAGCATAAAAGTTTATGCTTAAACTGATCTTGACTTCCTACTTCAACTAATAAAGGTAGTTTATGAGCTTTTCCATTTTTAACCAGTTCTGTTGCATCATTTTCTAGTCCTTCTTATTCAGGTTTAGCGAAGAAAAATTTAAACCCTTTGATTCCCCAGTCAGCTGATTGTGTTGGGTTACCCATGGGAGCAAAAGCTGAAGCAGATCGATATTGTCCAGTTTTGAAAGCGGAGATGAGTGCTCCATGACCGCCCATGCTGAAACCGGTCACTGAGATATTTTTTCTGTCGATAGGGAAGTAAGAAGATACAATATCAGGTAATTAGTTGTTAATATATGAAAACATTCTGAAGTGCTTTTTGGCTGCTTCAGAAGTAGAATCTACATAATAACTGGCACTGTCTCCGAATTACCAGTCTTTGTCAATGTTTTCTATACCAGTATTTCTTGGACTTGTGTCAGGGAATACACAAGCTATGCGATGTTTTTTGGCAAAATAGCCGAAACCCGACTTGAGAGGGAAATTTTATTGGGTGCAAGTAAGTCCAGCAAGGCAATATAGAGCAGGGAAAGGTTTTCCTCTTTGATGCTTAACTTATTATTCAGGAATAAAGATGCCAAATGTCATTTATCCTTGGACTTAGTTGCTCCAGTGAGAAATTGTTTGATAAAGACCTCCAAATAACTTAATAGATGAAACTACTTTGAGTTTTGGATCACTTGCAGGTACTGGAGGAGGAGGAGGAGATATTTTGATAATAGCTCTTAGGGATTGTCCACTATGCAATATTTATATTGATTAATTAACTTTCTAAAGTCCTTCAAGTTCATGAGTAACGTATTGAGCAATAGGCCATTCTCCTGTAGTAGCTTTATTTACAAGTTTAGGAACATCTTCAACTCCTTTCCAACCACCAAAGGCTGTTCCTAGCCATTTTCTTCCTGTAACCATTTGGAAGGAGTGCGTGGTGATAAACTTGTCACTTTAAGCGACTCCAATAATGCAACTAGATCCAATTCCTCTATGAGCAGACTAAAAGGCTTCTTTCATGATGTTTGTGTTTCCAGTCGCATCGAAAGTATAGTTGACTCCCCATTTTTAATTTTAAAGGAGGAATGCTTTTCCACTTTTTTAAGGTGTTGGTTTGAAGCAAACATCAGCTCCGAAATGCCTAGCAATTTCAAATTTTTTATCATTGATATCAATGGCATAGATCTTAGACGCTCCTTTTATTTTTGCACCTTGAATAGCAGCTAAACCAACTGCTCCAAGTCCCCAGACTGCTACTGTTGAACCTGCCTCAACATTACTAGTGTTCATGGCAGCTCCCCAGCCAGTACTAACTCCGCATCCAATCATGCACACTTTGTTCATGTCTGCTCTTGGGTTGATAACTGCAGCTGATATTTAGGCAATAACACTATATTAGCTAAAAGTAGAGCATCCCATGAAATGATAGATAGTTTTTCCTTATTTGTTTTTGAATCGAGTTGTTCCATCAGGCATGACTCCTTTTCCTTGAGTTGCTCTAATAATTGGACATAGATTTGTATCTTGTCTTTAACAGTAAAGACAGCTTTTCTTCATGCATTGAGGAGTGTAGCAGGGAATAACAATATCTCCAACTTTAACTCTGTTGACTTCTGGACCGATACTTTAGACGATTCCAGTTGCACCGAGAATGCATGGCCAGACTGATCCATCACCACTTCCGCCTTCTAGTTAATAGACATCAGTATGACATAGGGCATTGGAGATTACTTTTATTCTGACTTCTCCTGCTTTAGGTGCATCAACCCAGACTTACTAGATGACCATGGGTTTTTTAGGTTCATAGGCAACAGCAGCTTTACATAAGATGGGTTTGATTTCAATCATTTGTTCAAAATATCTAATAAGATACGCCAACAACTAATCTCATCTATATTAATCAGAATATATTTAGAGTCCTCATAGAATAATTTTAAATGTATAAATACTGATATTTTGGAAATGAATTAAAAGTGATTAATATTTTTTGTTTTTTATATTGAATTAGGATAGATAATATTCCATTTATATCATAATATTCCATGACTTCTAAAGTAAATCTATATCGTTATTTGGCAAGCACTAAAGTCAATCATCATCATACAGCCTCTCCTTCTGGATCTGTTGAAATGAACGAGAGGTTGAATGCTAAGTTGAAGGATATAAATTTATCATTTGTAAAATATGTATATGATTCAGCAACAAAACTTTAAGTTTCAGGAGATTTATTTGGATATAATAAAAGGAAAGAAGAGTCTTAATTCTGCTGAAATAAAGTAATATTATAAATTATTTACCACTAATAAAGCTGAATCTTTGATTTTTAGTCATTCTCTAGACTCTAATTATCAAGATGGTTTTGTCTTAGATCTAGATAAAAAGGAAGGAGTTGTCTCACTAAAGCGATTGTATTGTAGACTTATTGAAAAGATCATGGTTAAGGTAAATATAGTAATATTGAGATATCATATTATTTATCAAGTCATCGTGTTTTTAAATTTATGTATCACTAAACGGCAGAACTCATCAAAAAATGCTAATTATTGATGAGAAGACTTAATTTATTAAAAGATACTACCAGCATAAATGAAGTTATTTCAGATGTTTACAATCAAAATTAAATATTACAACAAAAAATAATAGAATAATTGATCAATAAAGGTTTTCTTATCTCTTCTGATTAGTTTTTTAGAGTCAATGGAATTGATTTAGAACATAGATAGTTATTTCAAAGACAATAATAAAGCTAAATAAATAGCTAAGAATAAGAATAATAAATTCCTTAACAAAGTTAATTAAAATTTTAAATTAATTTTAAAACCGATTTTACTAAAAGATTTATTAAAAAAGAGTAAAAAAAGTGTAGAAAAAGTATTTTGATTCCAAAAACAGGACTTATGGAAGTTTAAAATAAATATAGAAATCTTTTGATTAATATAGATTCAATGATAAATAACAATTTTGTTGAAAAAATCACTGAAGATAAATAAGAAGATAAAGAGTCAGAAGTAAGTTAATCTAGTAAAGAAGTAGCAGATGAAAGCTAAAAATAGAGTATTTAGTCTATAAATTCAATGTAATGTAAATAGATATAAGAATATAAGAAGAGACCTCGTCATCAAACTGTTAGTAAGCCAAATAAAGTTATGAAAGGTTAAAAGAAGTCAGTGTTGGGTAAGAAAACTTTTATATCTCAAATATCTCCAACAGTAGACATTTACAAAGATTATAGATCTTAAAATTACTAGGGAAAATAGAGTAATACAGGAGATAAAAATTTATCAAAGGATGGTAGTTCAGGTGATAAGAATGAATATTTCAAACGTAATATGTCAAGTAAAAGTATTTCAGCTAGTTTTAGTTTTTAGCCTAAAAATAAAAGTCTTAGAAAGATGTCATCTCCTTTTTTCAGTAAATCTTTTGTCAGTGCTCTTAAGTCGATGGATAAGGTTGGATTGAAGGATGTTACTAGTCGCTTGGGTGTAAAAAGGATGAGTGAGCAGATGGTAGCTTTTAATTATCCTGAAAGCGGGTAAAGTAGTGTTGTTAATAAGAAGAATAAAGGTTTTAAAATAAAGAATCATAATCATCGGACAAAAACAAATAACTCTATTATTAATTTACTGAATATTTATAAGAATAAGCAAGAGGAAGAATGTTCATAGACAATAAAAAGAATAATGACTAAAAATACTTTACCTAATGATTTGCTTGACAGTTTTTAATCCTAAAATAATGCTGATCAGTTAAATTTATATAAAAAATAAAATTTAGCTGACATTAATTCAAGTATTTTACCTTCTAAAATATTGTTATCGAAATAGAAGGAACTTATCAATTTATCAAGTAGTTATAAGTTTGTGTCTTTAGAGAAAGAAGGATTTTCAGTGGATTCAACTCCTAGTAGCAATAAAAAAACAGAATATCTGCTACCCAAAGCGAGATTATCAACTAAATTACAGAATCAATAAAAATAGATATCAAGAATATAAAGAATATCCAGAAAAACATAATTACCTCATCAAAATCTTCCTTATTCTATCGAGTCAGTCAATCAAATGAAACGGAGGATGACAAAAATGGATGCTAATTGTGTTTTTACTAATTCAGGTATAGCTTTAGTTGAAAAGATAGGTCCTTCTATCTTGTTAAAGGAAAATAGTAATTAAAAATCAGCTGGTTTGAAAGAAATATCTACTCGAAGAGTTTAAATCTATGACAGAGTAAGAAGAGTCATGTTGAGGTGATTGTTTAGTCTATCTGATTTGACATATATATATGAAATGACTTGATTTATAAATATTATAATTTGATAGAAATGAGAGAAGGCAACGAGAAGGGAAGTCCAAGGAATAGTAAACTTGATCAGGTTGATATTCCTTTGGCTGGCATTCGAAGGAGTTCTCTTCCGACTCATTCGGTTCGTCCTCAATCTAGTAAAAAAAGTCAATCTAAAGTATCTGTTCAACAGAACATAAATAATCAGAAAGGTCTATACGAATAAACTTACTATATATCTAGTTTACGAGATAACTATTTGACCTTGATATCTGACAATATGTAGATTTTAGAGTTGCCTTTGGGTTTAATAAATTAAAATTTGAAGATAGGCTGTCCAATAAAGTTGAAACTTTAATATGACTATAAAAGACAGCAAGCTGACGATTCTAGATTCAAAACTATCCAGAAATAGTTATATGAATAATTTAGACCTAAACAAGAACACTAAAAATGATATTATTGATTTATTTAGAATAATAAATCAATACATTTAATTATTGTCATATTGATAGATATTTATTACTTAGAATATTAACTTATTTAAGATATAAAGATGGAGAATTCTTCATTTGACATAAAAAATATCATCCATGAAAGGTTTTATCCTATTTTCAGAGCATATGATCTCGATGGCAACTCTACAATCGATTTGAGTGAGTTCAAAAGTATGCTTGCTTAAAATTTGAACATATCCGAGTAAAGCATTTCAGAAGATCAACTGAACTGGCACTTTAAAAGAGTCGATGAAAATAGTGATGGAAAAATATCTTTTGAAGAATATGTAATCGTAATCTAAGATAGTTTGCTTACTTCTTTAAGGACAGATTGGCACATTCTAAGAAAAAAGCAGGTAAAGAAGATGATCTCATTGATATCGATGAATTTAGAAAACTGATGGCTTCAACTTTTGGCATATTGAACCTGAGTTAATAAATGATTCAACATCATTTCAGAAAGATTGACACGAATGGATCTGGAAAGATATCCACTAAGTAGTTTTCATTATTTGTCGATAAATACAATCCTTGATTTAGATAGCGATTTAGAAGATAATTAACTAATATTCAATCAATTTATACTACTTTAGGTGGTTATTATTTTGGTTCTTAATTATTTCGGGGTTGGGGTTGGGGTTGGGGTTGGGGTTGGGGTTGGGGTTGGGGTTGGGGTTGGGGTTGGGGTTGGGGTTGGGTCCGTTAGATATATTTTTAGACAAATTTGAGTCGATGGTAGATCTATTCTAGCAGATCTTATCTCACGAAATCCTACATTAATAATGTTATACAGTTTTGAAGATATTGACTGTCCAATTGTCAATGATTTATATGAATCCAAACATCATGAGGGTTTGTTGTACGTGTTTGGGTTTATTTTTATATAATTTACTTATTTATCCCAAATCGAATTTATATCTTCTGATTAACCTGTTTTTATGATAAAATAAAACTCCATTTTGAAAGTTTAAACTTGTTGTCTTGCGATTCAACTATCTTCCTCTTCCATTGACCTTATTATAATAAACCTATATAACTCTAGTAATACCTCAACTATATTACAATGTCCTAGATCAAGTGCAGGTTCTATATCTATAAGTTTCTCACTTTTTACTAGCGTATCAATCTTTTAAAAGATTTATGAGTTATTGATTTAAATTGTTTTGTGATCACTGATAACTAGTGATATTTTGATGTCATCTGATTTGAGATAAAGCAAAGAAAGATAGCTTTTGAGGGAGATGTCTATTGAATCAAGTAGTACACTTTAATCATTATTGTCAATATGTTTTTTTTAGCAGCAAAAGATATCGTTATATCTAGCACTTTATTTGAGTTATAGTTATATTTATCCTCTTTAATTTTATATTTATTTCAAACCTGTAATGAATATGAAATTCCCAACAGACTATTTTTTTTAATTTACTATCTTTAAATATGGTTTATATTGTTCTTCGATGTATTTTTTGGCTGTTTCCATGAGGGGATCGATTAGTGATCCATTTTAGATGATATAGTAGTGGCATTGATAGGTTATATGTGTTTACTATGTTGATGTTTTTTAGATGAGGAAGACTCTTCTATATTACTGCATGGGTCCATATCTGCTGATTAGTAACATTTTATCTCCTATTCTTAGTGATCCTAACTTAATGTTTCTACTGTATTGAATTTTATCTTGTTTTCTTTTTTGAAGGTTTTATTTTGCTATTTTCTTTCTTTTCTTTAACTACTTCTACAACTATTTATCTCTCGCTTATTTCTACTTTATCTATTTCAACTATTTTGCCTCTTTTGTCTCTTTTATCTACTTCATCTATTTGTTTAGAATGTTGGTGTGGTG
>CAXIUT010000092.1:35257-71165 GCA_964035545.1 Bugula neritina
CCCAACCCCAACCCCAACCCCAACCCCAACCCCAACCCCAACCCCAACCCCAACCCCAACCCCAACCCCAACCCCGAACACTAAAAATGATATTATTGATTTATTTAGAATAATAAATCAATACATTTAATTATTGTCATATTGATAGATATTTATTACTTAGAATATTAACTTATTTAAGATATAAAGATGGAGAATTCTTCATTTGACATAAAAAATATCATCCATGAAAGGTTTTATCCTATTTTCAGAGCATATGATCTCGATGGCAACTCTACAATCGATTTGAGTGAGTTCAAAAGTATGCTTGCTTAAAATTTGAACATATCCGAGTAAAGCATTTCAGAAGATCAACTGAACTGGCACTTTAAAAGAGTCGATGAAAATAGTGATGGAAAAATATCTTTTGAAGAATATGTAATCGTAATCTAAGATAGTTTGCTTACTTCTTTAAGGACAGATTGGCACATTCTAAGAAAAAAGCAGGTAAAGAAGATGATCTCATTGATATCGATGAATTTAGAAAACTGATGGCTTCAACTTTTGGCATATTGAACCTGAGTTAATAAATGATTCAACATCATTTCAGAAAGATTGACACGAATGGATCTGGAAAGATATCCACTAAGTAGTTTTCATTATTTGTCGATAAATACAATCCTTGATTTAGATAGCGATTTAGAAGATAATTAACTAATATTCAATCAATTTATACTACTTTAGGTGGTTATTATTTTGGTTCTTAATTATTTCTAAACCTTTTAGTTGGTTATTGTTTATAATCTGAAGGTCTTCTACTCATGGCATCTTATTTAGATTATTTGCCTATCCGTTAGATATATTTTTAGACAAATTTGAGTCGATGGTAGATCTATTCTAGCAGATCTTATCTCACGAAATCCTACATTAATAATGTTATACAGTTTTGAAGATATTGACTGTCCAATTGTCAATGATTTATATGAATCCAAACATCATGAGGGTTTGTTGTACGTGTTTGGGTTTATTTTTATATAATTTACTTATTTATCCCAAATCGAATTTATATCTTCTGATTAACCTGTTTTTATGATAAAATAAAACTCCATTTTGAAAGTTTAAACTTGTTGTCTTGCGATTCAACTATCTTCCTCTTCCATTGACCTTATTATAATAAACCTATATAACTCTAGTAATACCTCAACTATATTACAATGTCCTAGATCAAGTGCAGGTTCTATATCTATAAGTTTCTCACTTTTTACTAGCGTATCAATCTTTTAAAAGATTTATGAGTTATTGATTTAAATTGTTTTGTGATCACTGATAACTAGTGATATTTTGATGTCATCTGATTTGAGATAAAGCAAAGAAAGATAGCTTTTGAGGGAGATGTCTATTGAATCAAGTAGTACACTTTAATCATTATTGTCAATATGTTTTTTTTAGCAGCAAAAGATATCGTTATATCTAGCACTTTATTTGAGTTATAGTTATATTTATCCTCTTTAATTTTATATTTATTTCAAACCTGTAATGAATATGAAATTCCCAACAGACTATTTTTTTTAATTTACTATCTTTAAATATGGTTTATATTGTTCTTCGATGTATTTTTTGGCTGTTTCCATGAGGGGATCGATTAGTGATCCATTTTAGATGATATAGTAGTGGCATTGATAGGTTATATGTGTTTACTATGTTGATGTTTTTTAGATGAGGAAGACTCTTCTATATTACTGCATGGGTCCATATCTGCTGATTAGTAACATTTTATCTCCTATTCTTAGTGATCCTAACTTAATGTTTCTACTGTATTGAATTTTATCTTGTTTTCTTTTTTGAAGGTTTTATTTTGCTATTTTCTTTCTTTTCTTTAACTACTTCTACAACTATTTATCTCTCGCTTATTTCTACTTTATCTATTTCAACTATTTTGCCTCTTTTGTCTCTTTTATCTACTTCATCTATTTGTTTAGAATGTTGGTGTGGTGGTGAACTGGACTTTCTGGCCTCATCTTATTCTAGTCCTATTTTTATTATTCTTATAAATGATCGATATTTTATTCAACATAGGTGTGAATGGACTTCATGTCGTTAAGGAAGTCTTGATTGCTGTTCCAAAGCTTATGAGTTGAACCTGTATCTTCGAAAAGACAATATTTTTATTTGAAAGTATGACCGAAAATAACTTTAGTCTATTTTGAATTAAGAATTAAGGCGTTATCTAGAAGTAATCCAAAAGCACTATAGACATAGTTGAGTTTATCTTCTAGTATTTATGGGAAAATAGTAAATTAGTCAGTTTTGTTTTTTACTAGACTGTGAATCTACTATTTACATGACCAACATTAACTCTAAAGCAACTAGTAAGCTTACATCTTTCTTGTCTTCATACTTGAAAGAGTTGTATCGATCTATTTCAACTACATATTCATGACAAGTAAACCTGAACTAGCTTATTAAATCAAAGAGCTGCCCTAATCTTTCATATCCTTTGAATCTTCGATACTTTGTTCTTTTAAGTCATATTGTCCAAAAATAAAACATTTATCTGCACTGTAATTGATCGAACAGCCTATATTTGGGAGCTTATTTGGTGATTATTTGAGAGTTATCCATAGCCAGTTCGGAGAAGCAATGGTATACAGCCAAAATCCAGGTTAAACAGTATTTTATTCCTTGAGATTGCTGCCTCCCCAAAGAACAAGATACTTGTCACCACAGTTGACCAAATTTGCTACTCTTTATTGAGGTGTTGAGTTGGTGATGACAGTTTTGACCCAGAGATCAGGTCTATTGCTCATAGGCCGATTGATAAGTTTGATTTGGTAAAAATCATCCAAACATTGATAATTCATACCTTCTTCTGAGATAGTTGCTTGTTCTCCACCAAAGAAATAGATATTATCGCCATGGGAGCAGATACCAGGTCGGATTCTACATGGTATTTTCATCTAGTAGCTAGGTTATTAGACTTGCATCCATAGTTTGTTGTCTATTTTGTAGATGTGGAAGTCGTTGAATATTTATTTTCCATTTCTGCCTCCATAGAGGATGATTGAACTTCTTTGGTGGACTGTCATGACTGGATGCTATCTCGGAGAGGGAGAGTATCCTTTAAGTTACTGTCTTTTCCAGTTATAGGACTAGAGGTTGAGACACCATAATCCTCCGATATATGTGTTTTATTGATAGTTTTTTCCTCCAAAAACGTACATCATGTTATTGAATAGAGCAGTTCCATGAGCGCATATATACCCGAACGAGTTGTTGCTGAGGAAGTGTGTTTAGATTTTGTTCCAAACTTTAGATGAAAAACTGTATCTATAAAGAGCTGTTTGTTCTGCTTAATGGTTTTATGGCAAAATTGATAATTTGCCTCCATAAATGTAAAGAGAAGATTTATGGATAACAGCCGAGTGAAATCTTCTTTGTGCTGGTTCTTATTGATTTCTTTTTGGAATGCTTTTGTTGCAGTATCCGAGTGTGATGGGAGGAGTTGCGAGTACAATATCTTTTGTTATTTGCTTTTACATATTTAAATATTTATAAATAATGAAGTATCATTCAGTAGAGGCCGTTCAAAGAAGTGCGTACTTAGCACAGAATGACTAAGACCCACTCGACATAGGGACAGTTATTGAGATCATCCAACTATATACATTTAAGAAGCAAATTCGCTATTATTTTTACGAGTTCTCCTCCTTTGCAGAGGAAGTATTCAGTTTAGACAGTCCACATTTTCATCCAGTCTTACTTGTTCCACTCTTCTTGCCTGTGAATGTTGTTTTAGAAGAAGGGAAATTTTTACATAAGAATACGATAGAGACAAACTCCCAGACTCATGACATCACATTTTTAGTGTTGGAGATCATCTGGTTTGAGGAACCGATAGGGGAAAGAGATCAGCTATTCTGGATTCATGACAATATGTGTGATTTTACCTTTTTATTCTTATTTGGTGGCATCTGGCCATTAGCTGATTTTAAAAGCTCTGTAGAACCCAGTAATTTTAACTTCTAGGCCTTTAGTAATCATTAAATTGTCTAGTTCTATAAAATACCCTATTCTAAGTTTATGCATATACTGCAGAAGTGAACATATTTGTGCCATGATATGCAATTTAGTTGATAGACTCATAGTTCTACTATTTTTTCTCATAAAAGTTAATAAAGGAATTTCTTACTAGTATAAAGTAAACATATGATTTTATAGTTATTTAGGCAGATTGCTAGGTACAAAATGTAGTAGCATATTAGGATGTTTTTTATCTATTATTTTTAATATTTATATCTAGTGACTATATTATATTTCATCCATTTCTTATCCTCTTGCTAATATTAACTTATTCTAGAAGTGTAGTTAGTATAGATTTTTTTATTTTATGTAGTTGATGATGGTGATGGGAGTGGTATCGATGGTTGGTGTTGTAAACTATTTTTAAATGCCCTAGTTGAGATGTTTTGCAAATTATATTTAGTTTTTTTACTACAGTTATATGTAGTCTTTAATAAAGAGTGAACCTTTATCTTTTTGTTTCTTTTATATCTAGAGATGTTTGCGATTGAATTTTGGTTCATATAAAAGAGCCAGTTATAGTACTTTTGGATTGGTAATTAGCTTTTTTTATTTATTGAGGAATATTTTTTTGAAGTATGATCTGTTCTTATGAGCAGTGGCTATATCTGATCTGATTTTATAGAATCTTGAAGTTGTGATAAGAGATTTTATCTTGTCTAATAACTTCTCAACTTTCATATATCTGGGAAATCCTGGATTTATCTTTATAGCTGATTTGAGATAAGGTTCATTGGCTTCTTTCCCAAATATCATCTACAGCATAGTGTTGAATATCATTTCTGACTATTCTCCCAAAATGTGACACAAATCTGTTACTAATTATCTGAATTTATGTTCATCTTCTAGTACTGTCTCGTCTGTCAGAAAGGAAAGAGTCACCATAACTTATCCATTCGTTGGGTTGGTCTTTATGAAAATATTCCGGAAAGAACGTTAGTTATAGCGGAAGGCGAAACGAGTTAGTTCGATGCGTTGGTATTGCCACTGTCCATGGACTATGTGTTATTGATCGAGTAGCCAGCAGATGAGATTAATTTGTCCTATCTTGAAATCTCCTTCAACTTGGCAGATACTAGAGTAGACTCTGTTTATCTTTTTGCAATTAAGAAGACAGCTAAAGGTTTTTTCTTTGAGATCTACTTTGGAGACGTAGTTGTGGTCGTAGAGAGTGAACTTTTATAGTTTTTTGAAGATAGATTTATCTTATTTTGGGTAAGCTAGAGTTTCAATCCACTCCATGCCTTTATTCAAAGATATTCACAATTATTATGATAATAAACAATGACTATCATTGAGTATATTTAGCCTACAGGTTCTCAATGCACTTCACAACACTGAAATCTTCCTTAGAACCATCTTCTTTGACTACGAACAGACATCTTGTATCCATGTACTGAGGATGCACATCCACTACAAAGTGTTTGAGGTTTTTAAGCTTTTCTTCTGATTTGTTGTGGTAGCCTAGCAATTCTTCTACTTGATCTGCTTCACTTTTCTTTAGTGGGACATTGTTTGGATTTCTGCAGAGAATATTTTTGAACTAACTTTTCAATTTGTTAATGTCATCGTAGTGCCTTCCTGCAAAATCAAATTCAATTTTTTTATTTTTGAGTTGTATTCTTTTTTCTTCTTTAGCTCTTTTGTTGAAATCTTTTTTCAAATTTTGAATGATACCGTTATAGTGGTGTCCATGCTTTTCCCAGAACTAGCTTAATTGTTCTGGAGTGGATTTATTGACAATAAGAGTGGCTTAACCTACTTTGAGTCCATTTTGAGTTAGAGAAGTAAGATCTTCTTCTTTGTGGTTCTTTTTGTTGACAGCAAAATTACCTTATGTTTTATTGTATCTGACATATGGAGAGTGGATGTTGTGATTTTTCAACAGTGCTTCTTGGATGTATCGGAAGGGCACTGTTTGTTCTTTTTCAATCGATAAGGTGTATATCATTCTATATTGATGTTAAAGTACACTTAAAGGTTGTCGTATGGGTTGGGAGCTTGTTCATGTTTTCCTTAGCTTTTGACTTTTTTGATTGGTTTGAACTAAGGGAGATTTTATAGTTTTTTAATTCTGAGCATAGTTTTATCTGGATTGAGTTCAATAGATTAACAATTTTAGACTGCATCAGCTATTTGTTTAATAGAATTAATTCCTAGTTTTTTAACTTTGTTGCATTTGAGAAAGTTATCCAACTTGACGAAGTGTTATCTAGATGTTTGAGGATATACTTGTTGGATGCGACTTCTTTGTAGAAGAACTAATCATTTTGTAGGTTATCTTCACTGAGATAGTATTAAATTTGTCTGACTAGGTTAGGGTTTGCCATCTTAATTTCTTTTATAACCAATCAACTATAACAACTATCACCAAATATATCACTAAATATCATCAATATATATATCACTAAATATCATCACCATATATATATCACTAAATATCATCACCATTTATCACTAAATATCTTTATATAAACTATCATAGATCATCTTATGTTATTGTTATTCTACTCATTTTCTTACTTAGATTCTTTACTTCTTTCTATATTTTTGACTGAGCCTACTTTTTGATAAAATTGGGTTTTAACTCCTTTATTGATAACTTTTACACATCTTGTCTTAACTATTCAACTCTAGCTTTCTATAAAACTGTCTCTAAAATGCTATCGTCATCATAGTTGTCAGCAAGTTGATAGAATCCATGTTGTTCTACTTGATGGGTGTTATAGAAGTTGACTTGGTTTTGATCTAGTTGACTGATAAGATCATCTAATTTTGTTTTGAATTTATCACTGGAGTTGTTGAAGGATGATTGCATGTCGATGGGTTGTGAGTGTTTTTGTAGTTGTTCTAATTGTATGATTTAGTTTTAGTCTTCAATTCTGAAGTGGTAGTCGTGGATGAAGGGAAAGTCTTTTGTAGTTTAGTATTATTCTGATAGATATCCTGAGTTGTTTTTGAGACTTATTTTAGTTCTAATGGAATCGTCGAAATCAGTTTCGTCCATTTGCATGCCGAACATTATTCTATTATAAATATTATTATCGTATTTAAGAGTTTAAATATGATTATTGAAACAGTATCTATCAGATTAAATACATCTATATATCACTAAATAATTTATGCGTTTCAGATTAATAGAGGTGATTTTGAGCTATTTTATTATCATAAATGTAGTCGATTCCTGGCATACAGGGAAGTACTCTTCGTTTTTAATAAATAACCTTCATGGAAGAATCACAACCAGAAACACCAACTCATCCTTACAACTATATGCGACTCAATAAACATAATTAAAATAATTAGCCTTCACCTTGGAATACATATAAATAACGTCACAAACAAGAATGCTTTGAACCAGTCACCAGATGCCATCATTCTTTCTTTACTAAAACTTCACACAAAGATCATTATCTTCATTCCAAACAATAACTTTTCAGAAAGAAACAATAAGGACATTAACTCTTTAAAATAAACAATAATTTTGTCCAATTCAAAGTCAATAAAACATCCAAAGGAAACAGAAATAAACTAAAAACTCATCACTAGCATACCACTATTGATACAAGACAAATACCCACGCCTAATAAATATCATCTTCTCTCACAATAAAAACATGTTAAAGAAGGCTCATTGGAAAAAAATCCTAAAATAATCTTTTTATAAAGAAAATTCAGACTTAAATCTCAAGTGTCTACCAGACAAAATAATAGTAGAAGAAATAATATACATTATGAAGGCAAAAGAAAAGAGGACCTTAGCAGTTTGACTACAGTATAAAATGCATAGAGCACAATAGAGATATGCAGTAGTCCTAAAAAGGAAGAAAAAGGAATGAAGATTGATTTATTGACTCATAAGTATGAGATGAGTCTTCAGCTGAGGAGAAAACCTATAATAGAATGATATTATTCCAAGTCAATAATTTTAAACTATTATTAAATGGGATGTAATTCGAGTAAGCAATATGTCTTACTTATATTGGTCGGTTCAGCTCGTAGAGAATCAGTAAACTGTGCTCTTGTAGAGGAAATGCAACGTCTAATTATTGATAAAAATTTACATCTTAAACTAATCATTCCTGATCTTGAAAAAATACCCATCTTTTCCACAGATGTCTAAAATCAAATCTGTAAATAGTATTTTTTATTTCAGTTTTACCTAACGAAATTAAAAGTATAAGAGAGAAAGCTGATCAAGCTGATGCTGTTCTTTTCGTTACTCCATAAATGAATAGCGTTTCGCCTTTGATACTAAATGCTTTTGTTTGGCTTTCTCGTTCTTATTCTGATAAAGGATCTCCTCTGAATTCAAAGAAATCAGGAGTAATTAGTGCCTCATACTTAAGCTAAAATCAAATAGTAGACTGTATATAACTGGGAAAACATCTTGATATGAACTTCTACAAAGAAGCTTTTCATCTATTTTTAGGGAATAAAGTTACAGATGAGTCAGGACAATTGACTTCTGCATACGAAAAAGGAAGACTTGCAGATTGGTATAGATAATTTTTAACTTTTGTTATTTAAAAGTGAATTATGATTTTTATATCTTTTTTGAGTTCAATATTTAGATAGAAAATGACATAAGTAATAAAAATCAAGACATCTATGGTTCTACGAGCATATTAATGACTGCTTCGATGAGGGATCTACCAGATTAAAGAGGATGTCCTACTCCTTCGACTCTAAAGGCTCTTTCTTTGACTTTAATCATTATTTTTTATAGAGAATCTTTCCAGAGATAGCAAATAGTAAAAGTATTGCTTTACTATTCATATGAACCATAAGGAAATAGATATTATAGATATTTTTTACCTTTTTTGAGTAGATCTTAGCAAGAACTATAAAGAGGAGTGATGTAGTGTGTTGTTCTATTTCTACTATTACTTTGACTTAATTCTGAATCTATTTTAAGAGGAATGGCAATATTGTAGGGAGTGAGAGGTATTTAAACAGAAGAATTGAATATTTTATTTTATAGGCCTTATTAGAAACATACTTTGACTTAAAGTTAGCTGGGAATAAATATATTTTAATGGTTTTTCGTTCCTTATACTTATGTTTTAAATTTCATCTGTTTTCCTACAAATACTTTATCGAATTATCTTTTGATATTTTATGAATAAATAATAGAATTGTTTTTCATATTGATATCTAGAGAATCACAATGATGTTTTAGAGTTAGATATAAAGTGATTATTTTATCTTTATAACTATAACCTATCTAAAACCATTCATTTTTTACTATTAAACATCTATTCGATACCATATTCTTCTTTGTTAATTTATCACATCCTTTTATATTTTATAATTTTAACTTTATTACTGAAGGATCATATTCTTTTAAACTCATACTATTGTTCTTTATTGAACTTTATTTTAATTAACGAGCTAAAACTTTAGCTGAACTATGTGATAATAATAAAGGTTATACCTATTTTCTTTTTAACATTCCACGGATTATCTAATTTTATCTTTTTAAAAATGTTGGATCTTATTTAGTTAATTATCTTTTCTTTATTTTTAATATTTTTTGTTAATTCTATTTTTATATTAATTGTTTTTGGACATTTTGTGTCTATTCTTTTAGTTTTCCAAGTTGATTTTATAATTATCTCATTTTCTTTAAATTAGGGATTTATACTGTCCTTTCAGCTATTCTTAATTTACGTAAAGAATGATTTAAGGATAAAGATGAAGCCTTTTCTCTTTTACTCTTACCTTTCTTTCTGAAAAGAGAGCTGAAATTGCTAGGAACTCGACTAGAATCACTTCCTGATACTGATTGTACTTCTGGTTCAACTGAAACTTCTTTGATGTAGCTGCTTTGATTGGAAAGAGGATGATCAAGATAGATAGATCTGATTTTATGTTATTATTATGATTTATATGGAGTTCTAAATTACTAGCTTCTAGGATTAGCCTTTGTATTTTATGTTTTTTTGTCATTTCCTTTTGATGATGGACTGATAGGTGATTTTATTTTATGCATGATTAAAGGTTATTGAATTTCTTAAGGAGTTAAATTAGGCTAAGATTATCTTTCTAGTTTATTTTTGGGAGAAAGGCTCATACTTAAATCTTTGAGAATGTTTGATTAATCAAGAGTATCAGCTAATTTGAATCCAAATTTAGGTTTTTTGATTGTGGCAGGTAATTTAGCATTTTTATCTATTCCATATTAAAGAACAGCTTGACTATCTTACTTTTTTGTAGCTATACTATCTTAAAATTGTATTTATGATTCACTATTTCTACTTATTTATATTTTTTTAGTTTTATTTTTATTTGAAGATTTATTGAGAGATTATTTATCAAAATGAAGGAAAGAACCTGAATCATCTTGACTATTTTTATTTTTACCCAAATAGATACTTTATACTTTATTATCTTTTTGACTGAATTGAGAAGAGTTAAGAGATATTGATTATTGAGGAGATTATAGTGGAGTTTTTCTTGGCGTGCTATTCTTAGCATTAACTTTTTGTGCTGATAATTAATATACCTGCTTAAATGATTATTAAAATATCTATTTTCCTTTAAAACTGCTATCTTTATTCTTTATTTTGTTTGAAGTTGTTTTTACTATTGATGGCATTTTAGGATTTTATCTGTGATAGTATATATTCTAGTGGACTTTTTCATTTAGAGAGAGACTAGTTCCTGATTACTATGATTTTAGGTGGGCAGTGTTTCTGATTTAGCTGATATAACTCGAAGAATCAGCAAATTTTTTATGAGGAGGTCCTTTTATCTGATTTGATTATGTAGATCCATTGATTTATTCTCTATTTCTAACTGAATTCAAAAGACTTCTACTGAATGAGTTCAAAGATGAATCACTTTTTTATGAAATAGTCAATGAATCTAAGACATTTTAATAAGCTATTTTATCTCTTTTTTGTCTTTTCAATCGAGATTCTGCTTCCTTTAGAAGTTTTATTGAATAACAATCGACATCTTGGTTAATGTCTATGATAAAAGACCTTTTGAGATCATTGCTACTTTTCATTTTATTAAGTTTATTGTTAAATCTAAATAATGATATATTTTACAATTGTATCTATTGTTGATATTGTAGTTTCATGGGTTTTTTAACCCAACTTACCAAATCATAAGAATATTAATATATTTGAGTAGACAATCCTGACAATTTAGTTTTATCATACCATATAAAATAGTAATCTATCAACTTTTATTTATTTTATGGACTTAATGGATTCTTTATCTCTTGTAGAACCATGTTATTTTTGAAATCAATAGGAATAATAAATTATAAAATAGCAGGCAGACATTTACTATTTATTGTTTCAATGGCTTATATTTAGGCTAAAGAAAAAATACTATTCAAAAACTAACAAGTATCTACCACTCTACTAGGTGAAAGGAAACAATAAGTTCGGTATACAATGGCTGTAATGCAATAACTATATTATCTTATTTATACCTTTAAGCCATCTAAATGAGACTTAAAAGAAGAAAAGATGAATCTTGATATTTGGTTTGTTCTGTCAAACATTGTTAAACCTTATCACTGAGATACTATGTCAGTTCATTTAGATGTTGTCGAAATAGAATATTATATTAACGAAGATTTCTTTGTAAAGTTGTACTTTATTTTTCAATAAAGTAGTCCAGAGATCGAGAGTAAGAACCTTCATTAAGCTCTTTTGCTAAAGAAGATTTGATTTTGTATTTACTGTATGGATGGAATTTTAGATTTTATCCGAAAAATACCAGAAATTCTGAGGCAAACTGTAAAAGTTATTTATAACTTTCATAACCAGCGTTAGTAACAGCTTTATTTGATCCAATTGCATCTTTCCATAGAAGCTCTGCTCTTTTATAAATAGTTCTATCTCGATAGAATCCGTTTATCGAGATGAGCCAAGGGAAGATATATACGTTGGTGAACAAATAAACAAGAAAAGAACCAGAGAGGAGCATTTATTTAAGAAGTTATAGGACCACTAGTTGAGAAGTGCAAGTAGACTCTTTTTTATAGAGAATGAAGCTTAATTATCGGATGAATTATTGTAATTATTCTCTGTTTTAGAAGATTTATACAAGGATAGGTTGAGAGCTTTGCTGCAGACAGCTTTAATTTTCCTCTAGAGTTGTGAGCTTGGAGAGGATAACAGCTATTAAAAGAGTTAGTTGACCGCTGACATTCGACTTAACTATTATAAGGCTGCTGGAAAGAAGGTTATAGATGAAATAATAAAAAAAAAAGCTATATAAATCAATTTTGAGGAGTAATTTGTGAGGCTAGAGGTTCTACTAGACTTTAATCAGTGATATTAGCTGATTTATCTGAATCTGAGAAGTTATAGATTTTAAGTGTCCAGATAATGGGTATGATATGATTGACGATATTTCCTAGCCAAAGATATATGATAGAATAGGCTTTGTGATTTTAAAATTTAGAAATACAGCTATTTTATTAAGAGGGAGAAGGAGCTGCCAGAAAGATAATATCTACAATAATTCTGATAAAACTAATAGAAATCATAATAAAATACTATTTTTTAAGATTATTTAGAAGTTATTTTTGTAGATGTTTTCCTTAGCTGAAGCGATTCATAAAGATCTTTAAAGAGAACATAAGAACTATATTTACAAGAGCTAGATCGAATAGAAATATGTATAGAAATATTTTTAGAAGAAATTTATAGTTAAAATCGTACCCAATAAAGATATTGATAAGAATTAAACTTATTATTTGAACTACTATTCTAAGTTTATAGTAAATTTTCAATAGTTTAAGGAAATTAATTTACCATTTAGGAATTTGAGAAATTGGAAAAGTACTTGTAAGTCCTCTGATAAAGAGAGAACAAATCTAGAGGAAGAGAGTTTGTTAAATAAAAGTAGGAAAAAATTAAAAGCGAGAAAAAATAAGCATTTAGTCTAAAATATCTTATCCTGTTGCCTTTTAGTCTGGTAGTAGTTTCGAAAAGAAAATTGCGGCTCCAAAGATTTGTAAAAATCCAAATACTACTGCCCACAGAATGATAAGAATATATATTTTGATAATTGCCCTTCCATGCTAGCCATATCTCATAACAGTTTTTAGTTTGACTGAGGCTATGACTAGAATAGCCATTATTATAGCAAAATTGATAGTGATGACGATTGAATCTTCTAAACTCTTAGCCTACCATTCGCAAAACTGAGACTAACTTGTCATTTATTATGTAATTATAAACAACATAAAAAGATCCTCTTGATAATCACTATGATTTCTAAGATTCAGAATTGTTCAAGTTGGAAATCAAGACATCGACTCTACCTTTCTCAGGTATGGGGCTATTTGCTACTAAAAAAATCAGTATCAATGAGATCATTGCTGAATATTATGGATCTATTATGAAAACAAAACACTGTATGGATAGGGAATTCACTTATGAAGATAAAATGGTTCAGATTGATTCGTAGGTATGTGTAGTTAGTCGAGGACCAGCTTCAAGGGCAAACGATATTGTTCGTTGGTAGCCTTAAAATTACAATTCCCCTTAATTTAAAGTTTATCGAAGAAGATAAAAGTTTCCAACACATTCTAGCTATTTACATAATGCAAAGATTAGCATTGATTCAAAGCAGAAGGCATTTTTGAAGGCTATTAAAACAATTTAAGCCGGATAAGAGATTTTTATTGACTATGGATTTTAATATTGGGATTTCTTTTATAAGGATTACCTCAGTCGCAAAAATCTTTGATCTTAATGAAAGTTATGTATAAAGTATATTAGATTATGAATAATCAGATATATGAGTGTTTAGACATAGAGATCGAGTGATAATTTTTAGACATTGCTTTGAAATCAGAATTTAAAGGAAGTTATCTTTACTTTAAGCGAAATATCCTTTTCCATTGGTTTATACAGTTACTTTTGCTGGACAAACAGCACTACCTTTTCTAATAAAATCTTTCGCATATGTAGTTTCTATATTAATATAAAAGTACTGAATCTAAGGCGATCTTAGGCTTTTTAATTCTTTTTTTCAACTACTTTAACTTTTTTAGCAAAATATTCTGGATTAGGTTGAGCAAAGTTATTTTCATAAGTTGTTGTTCCTAGCCAGTTAGAACCAGTTTTAAGTTGATCAGCCATATATTTGTAGTCATCTTTTTTCAAAGATTTATCAACGAAAGCTCCAGAATATGTACTTTTGCATCTAAGAGGAAATTTCCCTCTAGTATGTCTGTCTGTTGGTTTGACATATTGATTGCCTCCTTTATGACCTGGATACTGCGTTCCATACGAAGTGATTTTAGGCGCTGGACCTTAAGAATGTAGAAGATCTTCGGGATGAGGATGTTCTACATTTCCTCCACTACGACCAGTGAAACCATCGTGATAGGTAGATTTGATATCTAGATGTGGTCCTTTGAGTTGATCATATTCTGGTGAAACAATGACAGGTCCGGTGCATGATTTTTGTTGATAGAAACTTTTTTGGTAGACAGTGGCTTTGCTGAGATCTGGTTTGATAACATGCATTTTACAAAGATGCCTGCCACATTGACACTAGTTACATAAACAAAGCGAAGGATTATGATGGTTGAAGTTGTACTTAGACAGCTGACGTGAACTTCTATCAAACTAATCATGATTGAATTATGTTCTTAGATGTATGGGTTTGTACTTGACGTTGATGCTTTAATCTAGATTGGGATTGGTGATCATTGAATGTTTATTTCTGGTTTTGAATTTAGTTTGTAGTAGTTGTTTGTGTTTGCGGGTGGGGTAAGGGATATGTGGTCTCATATTGCTATTTCTCAATATAAAAATTAATACTCTATTGCTATATTGATAAATTTATTTATATCTCACCTACCTCGATCCCTATCTTATTTATATCAATTATATATGCATCAAATTTCACAATCACCCAAAAATATAATAACAACTTGTCTTCTCTTGATGCTAACTGCTTCTACAGTCTACTATCTGACTCACTACGGATTGATATTGATAGTTTCGATAGCAAAAACCTGTATAACTCTTTTTTATCTTTTGGGAGGGATTTTTACTGATAAAGTTTGGTTGATCGTTGG
Source organism: Bugula neritina (assembly GCA_964035545.1). NCBI lineage: Eukaryota > Metazoa > Bryozoa > Gymnolaemata > Cheilostomatida > Bugulidae > Bugula > Bugula neritina. The sequence goes on from CAXIUT010000092.1 coordinate 50,381, forward strand.
CTGGATATTAATGCTAGGTCCATTTAAAAACGTGTCTTTTAATCGAATGGTGTATCGTAGTTTGTTATTGGTTTTGGAGGTCGATTAGCAGGAATGTTCTATCTGTCTTAATACTGGTTGTGATGCTATAATCTAGTAATGTCATCATTGCTATCATGTCAAATGTTTGTCTCTATGGCTTAAGCAGAGTTTGACTTGTCCTAATTGTAGAATAACTATTCGCAGTCCTAAATATCAGTTCAATATGGCTTTGATGTGCTATTTTGTGTAGAAAAAGACATTGTGGGCTGTGTTTGTCTGTCTGACTTGGTTATTTATAATTTTTTGATTGTTTTTGATTTATTAATTTATAATAGGCGCGTAATGCTCAATCATAACCCTTTCGATACTTTGACTAATAATGGCATTCATCAACTCTTCACTGACTCTTTTGAAGGACAGCAGTTCACTCTTCAGATCATATCTGGTGCACCTAGTAGAGATTGGAAATCAAAGTAGTTCTTCCTGATTTAGAGTTTATATTTCTGATGGATATACCTGGATCAAAGGAGATTTTGAAGAATAAGCCTATAAACAATGTTGCATGAGCGATCTAAAAAATTTTAATTTGATAAGAATCAAGTCGGAAGATATCAAGATGAATCAGTCTAAATATTAATTCAAGCTTAAGAAAATTTTGGAGATAAAAACCTCTATTCTTAAGATAATTGGAGAACCTATTCCTTACGAAGACTATCTGAAGAGGGTAAAAAGTGTTATATAAAGGGCTTAGAGAACAAAGTAGGAAGCAATCAGGTAACAGAGGCCAATTCCTTTATTAAAATCAAAGATGTAAAGAATATGCCACTGGGAAAGGTGTTGGGCTGTGTGATAGGAAGGGTGATTAAAAAACCTGAGAAGATGAGTAAATTTTTGAATATTAATATTGAGGATGAAGAACAATAGAGAATTCAGGTTTGTTTTTTTGGAGGAATAGCTGATAAGTATTTTCCAATGCTTATTTGGGGAGCTTGGTATCGTTTTTAGGACCCTTTTTTGCAGATAAACAAGATGTCAAGTGATACTCTATAACTCAAAATAACTGAGTATTCCAGAATAGAGAAGCATCGGATGATTTTGCAGAAAAAAGAATAATCTATTGGGATATTAAAGATAAACAACTTATCTCCTGTTGTATCTGACAAAAAGAACTCAAAAAATAAGATAATACAAAGGGTGAATGAGATAGAATTTAACTAAAAAAACTTCATTAATTGTTAGAGCGTTAACTAAAATTTAGATTACTTCACAATAGCTCGTATTTTAAGTATAAAGAATATAACAGGATTACTGGGTAGGATTTGTAGTTGCGTTGATCGGCATGGAAGTTTGATAGAAATAACTATTTGGAAAGAGTATGATTATGTTCACTTGCAGATCAATGAGACTTATCGTTTTGGATTAATGAGGCTTAAGTTATTTCGAGATCAGTTGTCTTTGACTTCTAGAAAGAGTAGTACTACTATTGATGTTTGTTTGGTAAAATTTATAGAAAAAGTTAGTTGGTCGATTCTAAAAATCTTGATTTATAAGATTTAGAGACTCATAATGGAAAATAAAAAATCTTAAAAGAAAATTAGTTTATAATGTCCATTTAGTAGACTTTGGATCATTTTAAAACTGGCGAAGAGAAGTATTCGATAACTTCTGGTAATTTGTTAATACCTTTACCTCCTTTGGGAAATAATCTCTAGCACAAAGAAGATATTCGTAAGAAATTATTTTATATAAATTGTTAGAAATGTCTTGCTAAATCAGATCCTGTTTTGTAGTAGGATGATAGATTGGTTTGTTCGTTGTGTAGTTAGTCTAAGTTGAAAGTTATGTGGAATATTAAAGGTAAAATAGTTGATTTGGAACATTAAATATTTTGTTCTATGAACTCTTAAGTGATAGAACACTTGATCTAAGTATAGCCAAAATAAGGTTTATACCATTATATGAAAGAACCGTTGAAAGTGATTAAATTTTTACGCAGAAATTTGCATTTGATGGAGGGAGTGTTCAAACTAAATATCAAACAGACTGCGGGTAGAAAATTTTATAATATTATTGATAATTATTACTTTGTGGAGGATAGTATGCTAAGCAAATCAAAAAGTCAATTGAACATGGCTATTTGTCTAAACAACGAGGCTATGAGATTGATGTAGATATAGGCAGTAGAGAGGCGTAAAAGGGTGCCTAATATATATAGATTTCGGCTAAATCCGGGTGACATGAAAAAAGTGAAATATGAAAGAAGGGTTATTATAGAAGAATAGGACGATTCCAGTTCTAGTTCTGATTCTTCTGATGATAGAAACAAATGGTATTTATGAAATAGATATGATTTAAATTATCATTTGAAAAGACTATTGGAAAAGCTGAAATCATTCAGCTGTTAAGTATTAATTGAACTTACCTTCTACTATAACTTCTTTAAGATCTTTTTGCTCTACGGCTAGATAGTCACCTTCGATTTTGGAAGTTTTACGTGGCATTCTTCCAAGTAATCAGTAAAAGATGTATTGAACGGAGGATTTATACTCTATATATCATGCTAGTGCCATTTACTTATTATCAGATCGCAAACTTTGTTCCTAAGTCCTATGCTTGGTGCTAGTTTTCCATTATAATTCAAAAAGGTGAGGCCGATGACTGACATGGATCGATTCCAGCTAGTTTTGATTCTGAGAGGAGCAAATTAGCCTGTACCAAGTTCGTTAAACTAAATAATAATAGTTATTACTTTATGGTTGATATCTAGGAGAGTTGGACTTTTGACTTTATCTATTGAGCTGTTAGTCCCCCACCAATATATCTTTTTGTTTGATAGCATGAGAATAGAACTGTTGTATGAGGCTGCCACTTGTATGGGATTATAATTTTTAATTTAAATGAAATCTAGTATTTTAGGTTGTTCTACACTATGTAGATTATTGTGTCCAAGTTGTCCATGTTTTCCACTTCCAAAAGAATAAACTTTTCTGGATGAGGTTCTCAGGATGGTATGATTGATGCCACAGGCAACTTCAATAACTCTTTAATTGTTTTGAGGTAATTTAACAAGTTTAAGAATATCAGATTTACACTAAAATAACTTTCCATTTTCTATTATCATTTACTTACCCACTGAATTGTATATTTTAGGCTCTTTTTTCTTATCAACCTGACTATCTTCATAAATTATATCTAAAGAATTATCCACTATTTTGATCTTTTACATTCTATTGTATTGTGGCTTTATTGTATTTATGTTCTAATAGGTTTTGTACTAGCTGTTCATTCCCCATACATAGAGTTTGTTTGTACTGGCAGCTACTGTAAAAGTCTATCCTACTTCTAGAGTTTGAATAGGATTGTCTTTTTATAGAGTTTATTTGACGACTTGGAAGTAGTTGAGGAGCCAGCTGTTGTCGGGATAGCAGAGATCGAGATCGATGAAGGTTTAAAAGTCTACTATGATATAGAATATAGGACATTTTTATCTATATTTTTGAATATAGTTGTTATAGAGTAATCTTAAAGAGTTTTGCATTGAATTTTGATAAAGAGCATTACAAATGTTAAGATTTTGGTCGTTAAGACTATATTGGTATTATCCGAAATTGATTTAGAATATTTATTTGGCAGTATTTTTGTTAAAATAATATTATCGATATGCTTTTTGAATGACAATGGCTGCTTTTCTTAAATTTATAAACTTTTGTCTATAAATCCATGATCTGATAACTCTTTGAGTAAAACATATTTTTTTTATTAATTTTTAGTATTTAGTCCATTGTTGAAATCCTTTTATATATTTAATAAGTTTATTATGATATAGATTAGTTATTTTTTTATGAGTATTGAGATTGGCTTTATTAATATTATTTTTTTATTTAATTTGTATAATAAAGCTTTTAAGATATTTTTATAATATATTTTTTCTTTTTATTACTATTTTTCTCCAAGATTTATCTATTATTATATTTTTTATCTTATTTATTGAAGCATATTTTGTTATATTTTTTCTTAATTGATATTTTTTTATTAAATTTATTATCTTTTGTAGTGATAATAATACTTTTTATTTATTCTTTTTACTTATTGATTTCTTCATATATGCCTGAATTATTAATACGTTCTTTATCCTTTTCTAATTCTTCAATGTCCTCAACTTCACCTTTATCAATCTTTGAATAGTTACTAATCCTAAATATATTCTATTAAATCTATTACTAGCAACCATAGATTTCATATACTTTTTAATAGTTTTACTACCTGATCTCATTTTAGCTAATTTCCTAGAAAATAAATAAGAGTGTATTCTTTTTTGTATTAATGCGCAACTAGTATTCATTTGTTCTAGATACAAGGCATATTTTTTACTAAAAGTAGTAAAGGCATAATCTTTGAAGAAAACCATAGCAGTTCCGTATAAAATATCATCTTACCCATACCTAGGTAGACATTATTGTATTCTTTATGCTATTTCTTTAGGAAATGCTTACATAGTATAATAAAACCTAACCATCCATTTGAATCTTCTATCTATTGCTTGATAAGATAATTTAATACAATATCCTATCTTTTTTAATTTTATTGTATCTAATATGCCTAAATAGCATATCTGATTGTAAACTACTTCATCTTACATTGTTAATGGCTTTTTCTATGAATTTGATTTTACACAGCGAATGAAATGAAGGTTACTTTTACCTATTAAATCGCTCATTAAGTTGTTTATTTCGTGTCGAAATTTAGTTGATAAAAACTTTCTATACTTATGGTTTGTTTTACTTCCTTCCTATTTTGATTATCTGAACATAGAAGCAAGGCTATCAATACCTGACGATCCCATTGCCTGTTTGATTTATTCTCTGACAAGGTCTCTGTTCTTATCTCTGAATCCAAGAACTGTATATTCTATGTCTTTTGGGGAATGCTTGATGAGGAACATGGTAGAGGGTAGGTTGAAGTTTGAGGGAGGAAATTTGGGTTGTTTTTTATGTTTATGTCTGAGTTTAGTGATAAAACTTGAGTCATCTGGAGAGGCGACTGCACACCACTAATCAAGAAGGTTAAAGATGCTGAGTTGTTAGTAATCTATGAGTTCTAGAACTTGTATGTTATCAATATAGGGTATATTTTTGAATTTATGTAAAAGTCCTTATTTTTTGAACAACATCTATTCTTCTTTAAATATTTTAGTTAGATAGATTTGATGGAGCCTTTCATTAGTATAGTTGATAAATAGTTGTTCTAGACTGTTATTTTATAAAATTTAGAAACCATAAATATCTAAAAATCCTAGATTGACCATATTCTCATTGCCTTAGTAAGTTGATAATGAGTTTATTTCGTTGATAATCCATTGAAATAATTTTTAGTATAATATTTTAGCTAGTGAATTTATGAGTTATTGCATTTATCTTCCATTGAAATATTTTGTTAAAATTTAACTGCCTATCTTTATCTGATAACAAGTTAAAGCATTACTAAGAGTCTTTTTCTTTATCTTTAACAATTAACATATCTGATCCAAGACCTATTCATTTGATATCCTGCAAATATCTATATTTTATGCTTATTACCTTCGTTTTAGCTTTAGTAAGGAACCAGATTGCCTAGAAGAAGTGTTGATGATAGTACTTTACAAACAAAATCGTAAACGTCTCCTGTTTCAAGTGTAAGTAGACTTTTTTTTACTTTTTAAAAGCTAATATCTGGATGTTGTTCATACTTAGTAACTGTTTTAGACCTCAAGTAGTTGAAATCTTCCATTTTGTATTATTTTCCTTGGGGACTACATAAAAAATACTTAGTTTTTTCAAAGTGAGTAAGTCCTTTGAGTAGCTAATAAAAGATATGGAAATTTTGTTAATTATCAGCTCTACTGATGATTCTTGACTTCTCTAACAAATAATTAAAAATTCTAACATATTTGACTTCTAATTTAGAATTGAGTGACAAACTGAGATATTTACCAAACCTGGATGAGTTGTTATTTCTGATGGTTTTGGAGTTGCCAAAAGCTTAAAGGATGGGATTGCTTAAACTGAGTACGTTATCTATTTTTTAATCAATGCTGGCATGAGATTGTCTGAAATAGTATTGTAAAAATCTGAGACATTACTTGTTGGCTTATGTTTTACCTGCTCCTGACTACCCGCTGATAATGACTGCTTGATCTGAATTTGTTTTATGGAGCTAGCATAGCATATTGGAGGCAATTGAGTAGAGATGAGGCTAGAACTATTTTATCAAAGAGGTACTTATTTGGCATTATCTTATGCCTTGATAATTTCTTATATGTAAAAATCTTTTAGTGTGTCTGAATAGAGTCCTTGGATGGGTGTGTATGGGTTGACAGAAATTATAGAGTTTTAGACAAAAGTGTAGATTCTGTTATTTTATAGACGTAGTTTTAGTGTTTTTAGAACTTATGGTTCATTGAGGACGTCTGTGTCCATTAAATCCCATCTATCTGGAGAAAATTGCTTATAAGCTGGATTTCTTTGAAATATTGATGTTTTTTTAGTTTGTGAGTAATTTCCATCTTAGAGTTGGCAAATGACTATTTAGTTATTGATTGATTATACTATAGCTTTGAAGAAAGAACCTGTTTTTAGTATCCATACGGGTTCTTTTGGTGCTAGCCAGTGATATTAGTTCATCATTATAATTCAAATCAATAAAAACAACCAAATTTGAACTTTTCTATTTTTCAGATATTTTTTAGTAATTTTAGATTATTATGAAAATTTGATAAATAAATAGATGGTAGTAAATAGAAGAATAGAACAATTATTAATTATTAATTTCTATTCTAAAGAAAATGTCTTCATTGGTATTGTTTCTTATTTTATTAGCTTGGACTACTTCTGGAGCACTCATATTCTTTCCCTAGCTGCCTGTTGACCTACGTACTCTATATAAAGCTCAAATTGCTTTGAATAGATGGAAAAGATGTCTAGATAAAACCTATGGAACTTCCAAAGAATCTCCTTAGAGGATAAAAAAAAGAACAGATCTAGTAATTGGTCAGTTAGTGAAAGTGAAGAAACAGTTAGATGCCTACAATAATGTGATTCTTGGTTCTAACAATGGATTATTGGGATCAAAGAACTTGATCATAGGAAATAAAAATTCAGTGTTCGGAGATGACAACTTTATTTTTTCTGAGGGATTTCACTATACTGATGTGAATGGCAGACCTGAAAAGGCGATTAGCAATGTTTTGGTGAATGATAATTGGGTGGCTGAGTTGAATAAGAGAAAAAAAATTCTATAAAGATTACATAGTGTAATATATTCCTGGAAATGATTTTTTTACGTCATATTTAATATGTTTTAAAACAATTCTTTTCATTCTTTTAGACTGTTTTGTTTAAAGATATAAAAGACACTCAACTAAATGGAAGGGTATTCGAGTCAGTATAAGGTAGATGTGGTTGTAGATAGGTTTTTGAGCACTATTTGGCTAAGGAGCATGATGCTGAATATTTGTAGGTCGTGAATATTGATGAGTTTAGAATAATAAAAATTAATTTATGTTATTCGATAGCTTATCGAATTCCTGTTTTATACTTTATGGTTTATACGACGGATAGCCAGCCTCTATCTATTGAGTAGATTTACAAAAAATATTTAAATAAAAATGAAGAAAATAATGAGCTGCATCCTCAAAATGAACAAAAAGGCATTTATTTAAGTCAAAATCCAATAAATAAGTAGTACTTTTATACTTTACATCACTGTGAGATGTAGATGGAGATATAGCGACTGATCCCATTTTATTTGAGTTTATTGAATCTTCATCCTCCTTTGATCATTTAGAAGTGATGTTATACAAACTTTTATTATTTAAAACCGTATAGTTATCGACTTTCGATTAATGTACTAAGGAAAACCTATCCTGAAAAAAGTTAAACAAATCAACTTCAACAATCCCACTCTGTACTACTTCGGCCATTTAGAAATTCAAGGGCTATCAATAGTATCATCTACCAATCAAAACCAACATCACCCGTACACTCTAAAAACTTCAAAAACAACTAGAACTTTAAAGACTCATTGTAGCAGACAGTGTAGCAGCATGATAAGATGGGTAGGTTGTCTTCTACTCCGAGGTAGTTGAGTTTGGATCGTTCTGATAATAAGAATAACCTGAAATCTCAAAATTTATATTATAATAAGCGAGAGGTGATGGGCAAGATAACTCAGATTCCAATGGAAGGAAGATTTAACGCGATAAGTTTTTTGTAGGATCGATGTAGGTATTTATTAATACAGCTATAAAAACTAAACAAAATAGGGCCTATGATATCATCAAAAATATATGATTCATACTATTGATTTACTATTGATATAAATTTATACTATTGATTTACTATTGATTTATACTATTGATTTACTATTGATTTATACTATTGACGTATTCTATTGATTTATACTATTGATATTTGCAATAGATGATGATTGATAGATTATTACAAAGATATAATAGCAATGGAGGCAGATACAAAGTTGAATCTCTAGGTGGAGTAGATAACAGTGAAATTAAAAAAGAGATATAATAAGGTGCTAACTATTTACCCCTTACCTAATAAAACCTTTGCCATGTTGGTGATGATAGGCATAGGAAAAGATGCTGTAGTTCATTGCGACATAGATGGCAACATCCTTTATGAATATAAATTCTAATACCCAATATCTGATTCAATGGTGATGGTGAACAGTGAGTAGGTGGTAGTTTTGTAGTCGAGATAGAATCAGGTGACTGTGATTAATATGAGTAGTCATTTGAGCTATCAGATTCCTTTCAATTTTATTAATTAAGAATCTGATCAAAATACTATCATTTCATTTAACCATTCTAAATATGTGTGTGTAGTCTAAAATGGAAGATACAATGATAATCGATTCAAGTTGAGCTACTTTTCTACTCCTCTTTCTTAGCTTTCTAGACCGATAGAAATATATTAATCTGATACTTAGTGGAATATACAATATCTAATTAAAAAGGGAAATTAAGATTCTATGATAGTTTGGTTTAAAGTCAGACATGATTTGTAATTTTAGATTAAAACTTTTTGTCTTACATAAAATAAAGGTCTTTTCAATCACTATAAAATAAAAAATACAATTGGAGTTCCTTACGACCATCCGACCTAGCTCCAGACAGCATTGATAAACGTGTGGCAGATAGATGCTAATAGATATTGTTTGGTATGTAATACTTAAAAGACAAATCATGCCTTTAAGAACAAACAAGGAGTGGTCAATAATAATTTTATCTGGAACGTTCAAACTAACTAGCTGAGAGAAGCAAATTTCTTTTTCGATTAAAAATATAATGACTTCTTGATAGATGTTCACTCTTTTGGTTAGTATTCTGTCTTTAGAACCTATTTTTTTGATATAAATGGACAAGTATAAACTTCTCCCTGCTACTATGTGCATAATAAAAGTTAAAAGATTGTTGCTGTTGATAGCTGGTAGTGTACTTATCTGACCAAGTGCTAGTACCCTGGATATTGTAAGATCGTGGTGGAAGTTGATTATGAGAATGGAGAGGTGGATTGGTTCAAAATGAAAATCAAACAGCTGCTATAAGTTAAAAAGTGATATCCGTAATTTATGATCATTATAAGATTAAACTAATATAAGTATCAGGTTAGAAGTTGTTAATTTTAATATAGAAGTTATAAAAAAGGAACAGACCGGAATTGAACCGGTGACCTTAGGACCTGCAATCCCACGCTCTACCACTGAGCTACTATTCCTAACTAAACAACTCACACATACTATCTTTATTAGCTAGTTCTAAACTCCAGTCTTTTTCGATTTCATCTTTATCTCGTCCTTTATTTAAATTTATTATCTAAATAGATGAACAGAGCGTAAATGAGTAGATCGCTGGAGATCCGTCCTCCAGATTTCCAAAAAGACGTCATCATACCTCAAATCTACGACCTTAAAAACATAAAACTAATCCAAAGTCATAACTACAAAACCAGTCCCATAAATAAAGTAGTATAGTTGAAAAAGAAAAAGATCCAAGAAGTAATTAAGACAATAGTAAACAAACCAATAACTAAAACAATCAATTCTAACGCTTTACATCAAACCTTGTCAACTAAAATGGGTGAGAGTCAAATAAAAAGAAAACCTCATTCTTAGATATTGGGAAATATGTAGAATGAAGCGCTTTTTATGGATATCGACTAACAAATAGGAGAAATGATCACTTTGGCCTAGTAAAATTTTGTGCCTTTTGCCTAAAGAGTCAAAAGCGTTCTTTAAAAAGCTAAATATAAATCAGAAAATCACTAGCTTAAAGAAAAATAAAAATAAGCCAACTATTTCATGAAAGTTATATGTTAAAATCCTAAGAAAGGCCTTGATCCTTAAAAAAATAAACCTATTAAAGGTCTTATTGATGAAATAAATGAACTGCAGAAGATAGGAAAAGGCAAAATTCAAAAAAGAAGAGTTCAATCTGCTGGTTTAGTTCGTAAGAAAGAAAACAGCTTTGGATCTGCTTCTCGTCTTTACTAGTCGAGGTATCAAGATCGAACAAGTTAGAACTTGAAGAAGAAGAAGTCGATGGGTGAGCAGTTGAATCATTCAAAGAGTATAATAAAGACAATAAACTAGTGTCTTGAGGAGCAGAGCAAGGCTAGCAAGAGGGTGAATATGTAGATGGGTGAGATGAAGTAGTAGTGGGGAAAGGAGGGTTGTTTGCGTAAGACATTTATCCGTTCAAGTAGTACAATAATAAATCCATCAACATTAAATACGTTGAAGTAGAAGAGGTTGCGAGTTCAGGCTTTGGTGAGGATGGACAACAATTATTTTAGAAAATGATATTAATATGGATGAATATATTAAAATCATTTGAATTAATGAGATTAGATTCCAAAGATTTGATAGATGATTTATTTGGTTGTTTTATGTAGTTGTTTTTATATAAAAGTTGAATAGTTTATTCCTGGTAATTTGCCTTTAAGTAAATCGTTCTAATGATTGTTTTATATCAGTTATATCTTCTAGTTTTTTAATGATTATTTCAAATTCTATATATGCTATCGATCTTCTCTTGTTTGTTCGTTGTGATCAGTAGCTAAAAAGCTATAACGATAGCATGATGACATCTTGATTGTGATTTGTTTTGTAGTCTAAATGACTGATCTTTTAGTATCTTTATGTGTGTTTTTTATTCCTTGTCCTAATATCAGACTGAGATCTGAGTATCTGATTTATTTTTTTCTTAGTAAGGCTTCTTCTAGATATTTTATTTAAAAATTATTTTAGGTGCTTTTTTTTATACTTGCATTGAGTTATGTATCAAATTTTTTTTATAGAATTAATTATCTTAATGAATCTATTGTTTTTTTGAGAGATGTTATTATTTTGTAGCTTTTCATGTTTTAGAATAAAACGTTTGATGATTTGAGTTAGTTTTCAATAGAATCTATCTCTTTATAAACTTTAAAAATATCATTACTACATATGATTCCATTTTGATCGATATCCCAAAATCTAAAGGAACAAACAGCCCATACTCTAGAACTGGCTGTGACTATGATCTCTACTAAATGTTTATAATCTTCTATTTTGAGGTCGTCATAGATCTTACCGTTGAATTAAAAGAATTGGTAAAATAAAGAAGCTAAACTTTTAACCACATATTTAGGATTACTAAGATAATCCATAAATAATTATTTTGAGAATTGAGGTTTAAAAATAAAGTATTTAGATTTATCTAGTGTTGTTTGAAGGTTGGTTTTGCCTGAAGTAACATTAGTTAGCATTTGACTGTTATTCGATTGATTGGTGAGCATACCTGATTGGTCTTTAACCAGAATGGATGTGATATTATTTTAAAGTTAATTTTATTTTTTATTTTTTTTAGTAAAAAGTTACCAAAAACTATTACTAATTGAATACTTGTCTATTTATATTCTGGTGATAGATTTAGGACTTGATTTTATCTTTTACAACCTGCTTCTTCCATCGATTGTTTGAGCTATGGGTGTTAGTTTTGATTTTTTTCTATCATACACATGTCTATCATGTCTGTCATCTTATTATATAGCACTAATAAAACTTGAACCTTTATATCTATCTACATCGTCCATACTTTTATCTAGTGATTGATTAGAATTATATTTATTTTAAAATGATGTTTTGTTTTTTCTTTGCCTATATGATAAAACTGACTCCTAAATCTAACCCATTGACTACCTATACCCTCTTGATTCTCTATAACTACCGATTGATGATCTTTGACTCCCCATTTACTCTTTAATGCTATTTTTTTGTTGATTTATTCCATAACTTGTTTTCTTTACGAGATGAGGCAGATTGTGATTCATTCTTTTTTGCAGATTGGCTTTAACTTAGTTTAATCTTTTATTTTGCATGTCGATTGCTGATGTTGATTTGCTGTTGGTGATCAGGCTGCTATCTAGAGTTAGATCTGGAGGGGTAAAGTTTGATTTTTTTGGGTTGAATTAACGGGTATAGTTGACCATATTTCCATATAGACGTTCTTTTATGAATTATTTTAGACAGTGTCCCATTAAAGTTTATGCCTATTTTTGCATAATAATGGGAGGTGGTGGTTCTGACTGAGCCGGATCTATGTGGGAGGTGAAGTTGGAGCTGTAGCCTTCAGGAATTTATCTTCTTTTCATAATTGATATTTGCTATAATTTTATTTACTATTATACATATCATAATTTTTATCTGAATTTGTTTTTAAGTCTTAGCAATAGCTAGCAATATCTCTCTATTATTTTATTTTTTTAAGATACAGTTTCTTATAGTTTGCTAATCTCATTAACATTTCTAATTGACCCAGAATAGTTGATTTTATTACTTTATAGTTCTAGTATTCTAGCTTAAATATACTTCATGTTATCATCTTTTCTATTAAGCTGTTGAATGATGGGTTAGATAGTATTTAGTTTATGTTTGTATTATTATTAATTTTTGATTAAAACTCTATCTTGTTTTTATTTGTATTATTGGAAGTTGATCTGGAAGGTTTGGATTTATTATTCGTAACGATTTTGCATATTTTTGAATGACTATATCAGTTATTATAAAATATTTACTAAACTTTAGGTCTATCTTTACTATACGATTGAGGTTTATATTTTCTTTTGATTTTTCTATTGATTATTCTCACTTTCTTTCCTTAGCCTCTATATCTAAGTGTTTAGTATTTCTATGTTATTGTGCATATCATGGATCTGTTGGCTTTGATATTAGTTTTGATTATTATCTTTATTGAACTACTATATTGATTACGTGAGTTCACTGTTGACCCGGATTAGTTCTTCAAGAGACTATTTCAGTAAGTTGTTTTACTATTCTAGTTAGTTTATTTTCTACTGGTATTTTACAATCTAGCTCTTCAAGTTATTCTTTAATTGATAAGTCATATCTAATATTATAATCTGACTCAAAATAGTATTCAATTCAGCAATACAATCACTTCTGGGTCTGAGAGGCTTCCACTGAGAAACTGAACATCGACATCATCTTGTTCAAATAGCTAAGCATGTCCTCTCCGTAGTTGTAGATGGCCGATTCTTGTCCTTCAATCTATTTTAAACACTATCATACCTGACTTGTATAGGAACAGATCTCATCCAACTCCTATAAACTGCTCTTCAACTCATCCAACAACTACTTCTTGGCCATATCGTTGGCCTACTCACGCATTTCGTAGAGATTTACGATCATGTCGCTTGCTGAAGTGTCAGGAACTTATTGGCTCATTAAGTAATATTATAGTTAGACTCGATACAGTCTAAATTATATCTCAAAAGCAAGAGTCAAATGTTTAGTACTTTAAATACATTATTTTTGTTATTTTTAATTATTTTTCTGTATTTATATTTATGAATATTATATATTATTCTTGGTGGTTTTTCTTGCTTGATATCATAAAAATTGATATAAATGTAATAAGAGAATTAGTAGAGAGAAAGCTAGCTGTATAAGTAATTATTTAGGCCTGAAGCTCTCTGCTATTTCTGTAAACTTCCTTAAGAAATGCTACATTGTGATATTCTGATGGACTATACTTCTTGTAAAAAAAATATTTGTCTAAAATGTTTTAAAAAACAAAAAGATGATAGCTGTCAATGTGGACATAAATACGAGTAACACTATTGGAGAGATAATAAAATGAAAATAACTCTGAAGAATAATGTGATGATAGAGGATGCTAAAAAGCTATTTCCTAAAGAAAATTAGATAAGAAAGAACTAGCTATTTCAAAATTTAGATAGTGATTTAATTAATTTAATGACATATTTGAAAGTTAATAAAGTACCAATATCATCCAAAAGAATAACATATGCTACTCTTGAAGATAGTATTAAGAGTGCTATTCGATAGAAAAAAAAGAAATAGGAAAGGAAGTTGAGTAATGAACGTTCTACAAGGAAAAAAGCTATTTATGTGAATCGTACTAAAGATCATCAATAAAATGGGTTGTAATCCTGTGGATATGATCGCACTTTCCATAAAGGATATCATATTGTACTTCAGTCTTTCAAAAATGATTTTAAATCTTAAAAATGAGTTTTATTCATATTAATATCAATAATATTTATCAATATAGTTTATGAGGGTATATTAAAATGAATCATAACTACAAATCAAATCAATTAATTGTAAAAAATAATCAATATGATAAATAACAAACCTGCTCCTAAGAGTCCATAAGACCTGATCTACGACTAAGTTGATGATTACAACCGTATTAACTTTGGAAAGGTGGCATAGAACGAGTTGAGCAAAATACCATAGGCAGCCAATAATTAAAAATTGAAGTTGGGAGAGCTGAATAAGTATGAGTAAGTATTTAGAAATTATTACTATTCTAGTCAGATTTTAACTGATTCTAAAAATAATGATTTTTTTGATGAGGCCATTCGACAAGTACACCCTTCTGTTAAAATGAAAACTCCAGCCAAAAATCTATTGAGATTGATCAATAAAGTTTTTGTACAATAACTTGCTGAAACATGTTTTTAGGTGCTTCAAAAAAACAATGGAGAAGATATTGATGCAGAAGTAGTTGAAGATGCCTGGAGATTGATGTAAAAAAGAAAAAATAAAAATATAAAATATTCTAAATTGTTGAATGATTGTAACTGACTTATTAAATTATAAATTATGTATCATTCGCCTTTAATTAGTATTGGTTGTTTATAATTTAGGTTTATTTGGGGTTGGGGTTGGGGTTGGGGTTGGGGTTGGGGTTGGGGTTGGGGTTGGGGTTGGGGTTGGGGTTGGGGTTGGGGTTGGGATGCCAAAGGACATCTTCTCGGAAGATTGGCCTCTTACCTAGCTAAAACACTCCTTAGTGGTAAAAGTTTATTCATTCAGGACAAAGAGTAGCTGTTGTCAGATGCGAAGGTATCAATATCACTGGATCTCTCTTTAGAAATAAAGTTAAGTTCTCAGAGTTTTTGAGAAAAAGATTGTTAACCAATCCAAGAAGAACCTTCATCCACTACAGAGCACCATCCAGAATTCTCTGGAGAACAGTAAGAGGAATGATGCCTCACAAAACCAACAAAGGAGCTATTGCTCTTGGCAGATTAAAAGTCTTCGAAGGAGTTCCTGCTCCTTACGATACCAAGAAAAGAGAAGTTATCCCTGATGCTCTTAGAGCAGTTAAACTCTCATCTTTCAGAAAGTTCTGCAAATTAGGAGATCTATCTAAAGAAGTCGGATGGGGAAAGCGAGATTTGATATAAAATCTCTAGAACAAGAGAAGAGAAAGAGCTGAGGCATGGCATAAGAAGAGAGTATCAACTGCAAACACAGTTAGAAAGGCACTTAACTTGAAGGAAATTGATAAGGTGAAGGCTCAATTGGCAGAGTACGGCTATTGATCTCTATTTAAAAAATATGAATGACAATAATTTTCAATTCGTTATAAGTAGATAATAAATAGTTTGTATGGCTAGTAAAGAGGGAGATTTAAAGGAGGATAAGAAGAAGAGTGAGGGGAATGAGGTTCATTTGACGATCGGTCGTGATAACAGGAGACGTCAGAAATTCGATTCTATATTTAAGATGTAGGTGGAGCACCGTAAGACATTTAGTCATAGTCGTTATAATTCTCAGCCGGAAGTAATCAATGATAGCTATATAACTTAACAAAAGCCATCTTCATAGACTTGGTGTACTGAAAAATGTCATATTTATTGAGTCATATGCTAAATGATATTTTAAATGTTAATATATCAATTAGTTCATAACTGAAATATATCAATTAGTTCATAACTGAAATCAAAATGCTTTGGCGTATTTATTGCATAGTTCTTCTTTATCTTTGCTGTTTGAGTAATCAGTGAAATCTGGGTTCTTTGTCTCCAAAACCATCATGAAATGTCTACTAATTAATAAACAATTTAATAATCTATTTCTTAGTTAGGTCTATTTTATACTTGACATTACTTACATGTAATATTTGGCATCGATATAACTAGTCTACAGTTCCATCTTTGTTTTTATTGAAAAGTCATTTTATCTGAGTGTTTATTTTAATAGCTATCCATAAGGTTTTAATAGATTTATTTAACTTTGACAAAACATATCCCATTTATCTTAGTTATTAGTTAATTTTAATATCTACCAATAGGCTGCCTGTTGATTACTATCTCTCTCAACTGACAAAAATATCTTATAGACCATGAATGTCATCCTCAAAAATCTTAAGTCATTCACATAGTCATTTAGAATATCGATTGTCTAGGCTAAATACTGAACTGATCTTCTGACATATTTTGATACTTATTTGAAATTTAAAGTGCCTGTTGATACTACCTCTTTCTTGTCTTATCCATATGAATCTAAAGGATACTTTAGTAGTTCAGGAGCTGTCAACCTCTATCTATATTTGATTGTTAGCATCTTCTTTATTAAAGTCTTTATTGATGCGCTTATTGGCACTTCACTAGGAAAACGAAGGATTGTGTTGTCGATCATTGTGACCAGTTTTGGGATCGTGCTTTATTCATAGGGACAAACTCCATATAACATTTAGTATAGAATAACTCCTAAAGACCAAATGTCAGCTCTAATATCGTAAATAAGGCCTTTGAGTACTTCAGGTGCCATATAGATTGGAGATCCGACCATTGTTTGAGTCATATCATTTTATTTCAGAAGTTCTTTGCAAAATCCAAAATCAGCTAACTTGATAACTCCGTTATGAAATAAGATATTAGTTGGTTTTAGATCTCTATGAAGAATGTTTTAAGCATATAGCTAAGTAAATGCGCTTCTAAGTTGCAAGAAGATCTTCATGGCTTCTTTTTCTGAGAGTTTTCCTTTTTCTTTGATCACCTCTGATAAGGTTCCACCGTTACAGAACTAGTAAACCAGGTAGTAGTTGTTGGCAGTTCTAAGCATTTAAATAAACTTGATGATGTTAGGGTGGTTGATCTTAGAGAGGATAGCTATTTCATTGTTAGTGAACTAACTCAATTTCGGAGTGTGTTTGAACTTTTCAACATTCATTACTTTAACTGCAAACAAACCTTCATTTTTACGATTTTTTGCCTTATAGACATTACCATACTGCCCGTGTCCGATCTTTTATTGTAGAACATAATCTTCAATAACTTTGTTCATATTTTCAATATTTTATAAATATAATCTTTTTCACTAGAAATAGAAGTCCCATTAAAAGGATACTTATCGAAAGTTAATTTCTATTCGAATCATAAACTATTATGTTGAACTTTTGATTTAATACATTTGAACATATTTTACTTAAATGACTACTAAAACTCCTGGAGATCACTCTGGTATCGACAGACAGATAGCATAAGTCCTTACATGCAAGCCTCTTCCAGAAGCAGAAATCAGAGCTCTCTGCTAAAAAGTATTTTTCTCTCAATCAGGCCAAAGAGATTTTAACAGAAGAAGCCAACGTAGTTCCAGTGAGAGCTCCTGTTATAGTTTGTGGAGATATTCATGGGCAATTTCATGATTTGATGGAGCTTTTCTAGATTGGAGGAAAAGTACCTGAATCAAACTATCTTTTCATGGGAGATTATGTCGATAGAGGTTAATTTAATGTAAATTAGGACATCATAGCGTTGAGACTGTTACTTTGTTAATCGCTCTTAAGGTCAGATACAAAGACAGAATCACTATCCTTAGAGGAAATCATTAATCAAGACAAATTACACAAGTGTATGGATTTTATGATGAATGTTGTCGAAAGTATGGTAATTCTAATGTTTGGAGATGTTTGACTGAACTATTTGACTTCCTTCCTTTGACTGCAGTCGTATAAAATCAATTTTTCTGTTTACATGGAGGATTGTCTCCAAGCATATAGACTTTGGACAATATTAGAGCATTGAAGAGATTCCAATAGGTGCCTCACGAAGGTCCAATGTGTGATCTTTTATGGTCTGATCCTGACGATAGAGCTGGCTGGGGTATGAATCCTCGAGGAGCTGGTTATACATTTGGTCAAGACATTGCTGAACAATTCAACCATACGAACAACTTGAAGATGATAGCTCGTGCTCATCAATTGATGATGTAGGTAAATGAGATATGATATAGGGATATACAAGTACTCATAACAAAAACGTTTCTACAATATTTTCTGCTCCTAACTATTGTTACAGATGCAACAATATGGCGGCTATAATGGATGTGGATTAGAATTTGAAGCAGACTTATATTCAGTATGACCCGGCTCCTCGGAAGGGAAATGAGGTGTTGAAGAAAAGAGTTCCTGACTATTTCTTGTGATGGGTAAATAGATGGATATCGATCCAATATTATTTGAACACTATTTTTAATAATTTAAATCATAGAATATGAGTCAGCTTAGTCAAAAATCATAAGAGTTTATGTAAAAGATATTGAAGTATTATCCGATGGCTGGCTAATAAAAATCTGAGCCAGTAAAACCGAAAGAACAGCATTTACATGATTACCGAAAAGTATAAATATTGTTAGATAGGAAAGATAGATTTATGACAAGACAACTAAATAGAAGTTATAGAATATATATTTTTTAAGGAATAGGGAAATACTAATTATAAAAATGGTCGATTACAATAGGCAAGTTATTTTTACCAAAAAGCAATAGTATATTCAGATTATACCTTTCCATAAAGTTAGCAATAGATATTAAAAATGTAGCAACTATTGCAACAAACTAATTGTAATTTAGCTATTTGCCTCATTAAATTGAACCAATGGTAAAAAGCTAAAGTTAATTTGTTAGAGGCTGCTCAAGGAAAAGATCTAAAAACAAAGTCTAAAGGACTATATTGGCTGAGTCAGTATCATCTCAATAGGGTGTAGATAGAATAGGCTCGAGAGGTGATAGATCGATTGAAACAAATGGGTGCTCCTCATGATGGATGTGTTGAGTAGTTGAGATAGAAGTTAAGATAGGTGTAAAGGAAGAGGAAATAGTAATAAGTAAAGATGTCAAATAAGATGTTTTCATGATAATAATATGATTCACTATTATTGTTTAATTATACTGATTTTTGCTATTTCTTGGCAGTCGAGATCATTGATTCAGTATATAATATTCATCAATTGCCATGTTCACTGACTATGTTTCTTCTCAACCTTCTAATCCACCTCATAATGATAGTAGTCAGAATCAAGGAACAGGATTCTTGTCTCTCAATGTCCAGTATTAGATCTGCTCAAGATTTATGAAAAAAGCTGGAGAAGGGCTCCATCAAAAAGAACTTGAACTTATACAAAACACATCGAAATTTTTTGATAAAATACAAGATAACATGACTTTTCAGAAAGACATCTCTACAACTCAAGAAAGTCTGACTTAAACTTTCTTCGATGAGGAAGATCCCTTCTCGCAGCCCTCTAAAAGTAAATTGTTATTGCGAAAAAGTCGATCTAATTGTAATTTGAGACGTACAGAAAGTGGATTGAACTAGGCTTTAAGATAGGTTCAATCTAAATGTTCTGAAAGAACCTCATCTATGCTATCTAACTTGGCATCTTAGTTCAGAAAAAATAAGTAGAAACTAGCCTGTTCCGAGAAGTTGTACTTTCTATTTTATTCAGTGAGAAAGAACTTAAACGTTTGGAGATTAAATTCAACTGTTCGTAAGAGGAGTTGCTAGTGTAATTCTTTTTTATTGAAGACATCGGAAAAGAGTCAGCGACCTTTAAAACGATAATAAAATGATCAACTAACAACTTCAAACTTTAAGAAAACGTCTAAAATAAGTGAATGATCAAAGCAAGCCTTCCTCTCTTGCTTTATCAAAGTCTACAGATCAAATTAAAACCAGTAATACTGCTAGTCCTACAGACAAGATGAGAAGATATCTTGAATAGAAATAGGCAAGGATCTTTAAGAAGGTATTTATGATATGATATAGTAAAAAGAGATAAAATCTATTCAAGATCGTATACAGCAGACATTGTAGAATGCATTATCTCCTTCTTGTTGTGATAAGTGTTGTGTGATGATGAAGAGGATAAAGGAGGCGATAATGAAGTATAGATCTTTTCTTTAGGAGGAAATAAATGCTGCTTAAAACTGTTATAATCAGTTTAAAAGTCAATTTTCTTGATATTTATTTACAAGTAATCCTTCAATAATATAAATAAATTATTTACAATTTATGATCTTAAAAAAGAATAATCAATGGGGTTGGGGTTGGGGTTGGGGTTGGGGTTGGGGTTGGGGTTGGGGTTGGGGTTGGGGTTGGGGTTGGGTGGG
>CAXIUT010000093.1:0-19389 GCA_964035545.1 Bugula neritina
CCCAACCCCAACCCCAACCCCAACCCCAACCCCAACCCCAACCCCAACCCCAACCCCAACCCCAACCCCAACCCCAACCCCAACCCCGTAAATTGATTATTAAATATGAAATGATTTGTTTAATAAAATTATTATCATGTCCCTTTCATTGACTCCCACAGATATCATCAGAAAACACCCAACTAACGCCTCTACAGCCAAATAAGTACACTCCTTTTCTAAATCTCCAAGATTCTAACAACCCAATCCAGAGTATCATTTACACTATTAAGATGTCCTAATGCATTCTATACTTTTGATAGTCAACTTTCACAAAGAAAAACAGCCTTCGGATATGGAAATAAATCAGATTTCACTAAAACTTTAACTGCCAGTCCTCCTGTAACCAAATATAGCATTAAATCATTCGTATAACTTACTTAGAAACAAGGAAATAGCTTTGGAACTGCCAGATAAAAAAGACCCGATCAATCCTACCTCATCCCGCAACTACAAAAAATACCTGGACCAGGAACAGTACATCATCACCTATATAGTATAGCAACGATAAACATAAAAAACATAACTACAGCTACACCACCAGACCTAAACCTTTAGATTTTGCGAGTAATCAATTAACATATAAAAAAAATCCAGGACCAGGTGCATATACTGATCTTGATTTCCATCCAAAAAGAGGAAGATTTGCTGTTTCTAAATTCAACGATTCACTTTTGTCGACCATCCATCCAAGATCTTAAAGATTTTCAAGTATTAAACAAAGTCCAGGACCTTCTAGCTATTGTGAAGGAGATTCTCTCAATGGAGAAGGAAAGTATGTCCTTTCAGGTAGAAAAAGCAATGGAAGAAGAATGTTTTCAAAGACAGCAAGAAATGGATTTTGGAAAGAGACTACTACTCCTGGACCTGGAGCCTATGTCTAAACTTCATAATTTGGACATTACGGAGATAGTACTTTTTATAAGACTCTTAAAAAATGATTAAAAGTAAATTTTATTAAATTATCAATCATCACTGAGTATAACTCCCACCAACATAACCATGCATAGGCTAAAACTTTTTATAATCAGTTGAAGATATGTTAGCAGGAGGCAAATAGTGCGTATTGCCTATAGTTCTATCTGTATTTGATAAAGCTGAAGGATGATATCCTATAGAATTATTAGTTTGACCAAGAGCTTGAATATTAGTTTGGTTTAGACTTGGGTACATGTTGGAGTTGACTACTTGAGGTGAATAGTGTGAATTTGAGCTATGACTAAATTTTACTTGAGGTTGAGAGGTTCTGATTTAAGATTGAATTGGTTGTTATAGAAGAACTGGAAATTAACTTGGTCTAGGAGTTACTTTATATCCTTCATTATTAAGACTATTTTGTGAAAATTTTTGATTGATATTTTTTTCAGTTGCTATTTTATTTTAATAACTTTCTTGTGAAAGATGTTCTCCTATACTTATCTGTTTAGTAAATTTAATATCACTCAGCTACGACTTAATTGTTGGATATTGTAGCTAGTTACTTATTTTCTAAGCAACAGGGTCTTCGATTCTTGGATATAACTATTTATGACCATAATGATGAATTTGTTTTTAACTAGCTACAACTCTACTTCTTTTTATTATATCAGGAACATAATCTCGATAATCATTTTGGATAAAACCATCTAAATATCTCTTGAATTATCTAAAATTGCTTTGTTTAAAGGCTAATTCACTGAAATTTGGAGGATATTTACCATATTATGTTTTTTATTATACTATATTAAGCAAATTTTTTATCATTTAGTTTTAATTTCTTAACTAAGGTGGCATATCACTCGCCATTCTTTTAATAAATGGAATTTCATGTCCTGGATGGTTGTAAGCCCAATTCTAATTCAACCAAACTTTGATTTTATGGCCAGGAGTAATACCTATCATTTAACTATTGATATGAAAAGGACCAAATTGTTAAAATATACTCTGAAATGAACCAGATGTTTCTCTTAGTATTCGTAAACTTTAAGCAAAAGTCAATTGAGGAAGATCACTCAGTCTATACTAGATCCTTTAATTAAAAACATTAAAAGAAGTACTTTAAGCACATTTACAGATGTTAGATTTATTTTTATCATCTTATATCTGATCTACCTGGTACACCTACACCCATCCTCTCACATTGTTTTATCTCAAAGAATATATCTATCTTTATCTATCAATATTCGAACGATGATCCAAAGTAATCCTTCTCCTCTCAGCTATCTTTCCATCAGAATGTCTATAAAGATCAATACCATTGTAATTACTCATCCACTACCAATTCGATTTCGACATTTCAGAAGTATTTGATTTGGTTTAAGATGTTCCCATTAGATATCGAGTTTATTAAATAAAAATTATTTATTTAGCACTAAAATAATAAAGACAATAATATTTAAGTTTAGTTATTTGATAATTTTTTGATTTAAGTTCGTGTTATTATTAATATCAAAACATGTAGTCATCTAAAAAATAAGGTATTATTTTAGAAATAGGCAATTAGAATATCCGAGTGGGTCTTATTGGAGATAAATTGCCTAGAAAAACTATCCCTTCATTAAAATATTTTAAGTCTAATCTGGACTACGATTCTCCTTAATTCTAAAATCTCATTGAATAACTTCTGTATAATATATTTTTCTCTTATATTAATACACAAAGTCAAGGAAAGACTGTCACAATTCTTTAAAAAGTATATACTAATAGGTCAATTATCTAAGCATTTTGCAAAATAATGTTCAAAAAACTAAAAATATAAAAAATTGAATTATCACTCAGTTGTGTCGCTCCTCTCTATCTGACAGGCAGATATTCAGGTCTAGTCATTTCAGCAGGAGCCAGCATGATATAGATAATGCCAATTTACGAAGGCTACCCTCTTTTTTCTAATTATTAATGTTTGAACATAGGAACTAACTAACTAAATAAAGGAATAAGAGATTAAATAGCACTACTGAATCAATAAGTATCGATGGATCTTCTGAAAAGTATAACAAATGAAGAGATAAACTAACACATAAAAAGAAATTTTTCAAATATAAACGGATCAAGTAATCCAGTATTGATAGCAATAAAGAGTAAATTAAAAATAAAATGGATCCCTAATAAAATAAATTATTCTATATTCTATGGAAATCATTAAGCGTAGTAACATAATTTGGCTTATTCTTTCCTTAAAGTCATTAACTCTATTCCCCAACAATGTCTTTAACAAATTTGTCAAAATATTGTTTTGGCTGGAGGTTTTTGGAGAATAAAAGGAATGCAAAATCACTTCAAATCAAAAGTTGTTGAATTGTTTTAGTAATTTCCTAAATTAAGTAATCAATCAATTCAATCAAAATTAGGTAAATTATCATTTATTCAGGTTTTGTTTCATGGGGATTTAATCCGAGTTAAGTTGCATGGATTGGTTGTTCGATAGGAGCTTCAATTAGAAACATAGAGAATCTGTGCCTAAAACGAACTTAGTTCCAGGAAAACGGATTTACGTAAAAAATAATGGAAACTTATTTTTTATCTGGTTGATTATAAATATTTGATTATGGGAGGTCAATTAATTAAAGGGTATTCAATTGAAGGCGATTGTCTTTGTCAAGCCGGTATCATACGATCCTGGAAACTTTTCAAAGGACACAACTCATCCACTCAAGCACTTGCTTCCATCTTCCTTATCGAGAAAAAACAACTAAAAAAACAAGATAAAGAAGATATCATAAAATTATCGAAAAAATAATCAACTAACTTACTAAGAGTTCGTCATCCCGGAGTACTTGCTATTATCTAACAACCAATAGAAGACGAAAATGTTTTAGCTTTTGTAAGTGAGAAAATTTAGGGAAATATATCATATCTTATAAAACAAAACAAACTACAAGAATTTATAACTTCAGAATTATAACTTAAACTCTTCTTATATCCCTTTGTAGAAGCACTTATATTCATTCAAGATACTCTTAAACAGTCACATCTTGCCATTTCATTCGATAGCATCTATCTTAATGCAGAAGGAAAGTGGAAACTTGGAGGATTTGGACACAATCAAACTATAACCAGTTAGTAGTGTACTAAAATCTAATAAAAGTTTTATGATCTATCTTTTTCAGCTCCATAGATAGCCAACTAACACTCATTTTGCAAAAAAAGTGATATATTTTCTTTAGGAATGGTAATCTTGCATTTAGTTGAAGTCATCCATAAAAAGTATAAACAAAAATAAGTCATATCAACAAATGTATAATACTAAAAGCAAATGAAAGATATTAGAAATATCGATAATCACCCAATAATATCTAAATCAGATAAACCTCAACAGTTAAAATAATTATTAAAAGGATTACTAAGTTGGAATCATCACCAAAGATGGAATATTACTCAGATATTATACAGCTAATGGATGAATGATAGCACTCTTATAACAGTGAAGTACCTTGATAAAATAAGTAACTATGAAAGCAAACAACAACTAGACTTCCTAAAAGGATTAGCAGGAGTATTAGATGATTTCCCTCTTAGAGTTGTACTTAGGATAGTAATACCAAAACTATTAGATCTACTCAAATTTAATCAATTGATAGCTAGTATTGTTTATATCATCATTGATCTCCTTAAAAAAAGTAAAATAGATTAACAACCTTTCAAAAAGATAGTCTGGCCAAATCTTAAAGCAGTTACACAAGGAAAATAAATGACAGCCCAAGCAATCTATCTTTTTGTAGTTAATATCGACATTTTATAAAAGTTTGTTGGAATTTCATAAATGACATCTCATATTTTGCCTCTATATCTTCGATGTTACGATTGTCCACCTAAACTCAAACAACTAGCTCTTTCTATGATTGAAAAAATATCGAAAAAAGTTGACAGTCCATATTTAAAATCAAAAATATTACCTAAGTTACTTGGTCTTTTGAAAGATCCTCAAATATAAATCAGAAAAGATGCTTTGAAAGCTCTTTATAGCATCCTAAATCTCATTGATACCCAAACAATTAGTTCTACTATCCTTCCTGGATTATAAATAGCACGGAAAGCTGGCTCAGATCCTTTTATTAACTCTATAATAGTTCATATTTATAAAATACTCGGATAAACTTTACCCATTTAGATGTTAAGTACAAAAATAATTCCTACTCTCACACCCTATCTCACTGAACCTTCAATCACCAAGTCATAGTTTCAACAATTCAAAGGATTAATTTTACAAATGATTAATAAAATTGAAAAAGATTCAATGAAAACTCTTTAAAATTCACTAACAAGCAATGTATAAACCTTTAAAGAAAGTGATTTTAAATTTAAATAAGTATAAAATAAACCAAATTAATAAAAAAAAGGAAATTATGGTTTTCTATCAAATTATGTTGAAAAAAAAGCATAAACTACTGAACCAGCTATGACTCCTACCTTGTAAAACAAAAATAATAATGCCAGTCAATCTTTGTAATTTAGCTCAATGATACCTACGAAGCAATAAGCTCAAGTAGATATCAATGCTTTTTCAAATAATAATTATCTTCAATCAAATATGCCTTCGATGTAAATCCCTTCAATGTCTAGTTCGATTAATAAACCTCTTGAGTTTCCTTAAAAATCAAATCCTGATCCTTATCTTACTGATTTCTCAGCTTTAGCAGTTTCCATATAACCTAAAAAGTAGCAATAAAAACCCAAAATAGTTGAGAGCTCTCCTATGACAGATTTCGACTTCCTTAATAATCCTTCAAAGCCTCCATCAATTGAAATCAAAAAACCTACTATTATTTCTCCTCCTTCTCCTCCAAAAGGTGAAAAAAAGAATTTCATTGGCGGAGCTTCAGGTCCTATGTAGGTGAAAAAACTAAAAGGCCCTCAAAGTAAAATTGAACCTCCCAAGATGAATATATAAATTAAAGAAGTACCAAAAATGAATCAACCAATGAAAAGTGGCTGGAATTTGTCATAATAAAAGAAAAATGACATATTCTCAATGGATATAAATAACTTTGGCATTTAACCACCAGCTAAGAGCAATACAACAGGAATGGATATGTTCAGTATAGCATCTAGTTCAAATACAACAGCTAATCCTTTCGCTTAACTCTAAACTAAAGATTCTCTAACTATGAAACCAGTTAAAATCGATACAAAAAATAAACCATAGCCTGGTCAATCAGACATTTACAGTTATTTTGAAGAATAAGAAGGAAAAACTACAACTAAAAGCAGCTTTGATTTAATCTGATCTATGTTATCATATTTATAATAATAATGTCCAATATTAAATACTTGGGATTTGCTAAGTCATCATCTTCCACACCTATCCTTGGAAAAATACAAATTATTTAATCAGTTGATTAAGTTAAAACAGAAGTTACTAAAGTAAAGATCATAATACAAAGGTTCTGTTTAGATTAAAAGAATTTTAACTGAGATCAGATGAACGTCAAAAAATGAAATCATAATTTGGTTGCTGGTATTGCAAAAAAGACAACAGAGGTCTACTATACTTTGCTCTTTGTAGTCCTAACTATCCTTAAAGACATATATATGCAGCTATTAACCAAATAAGAGATCATTTATCTAAATTAGGTTAATACGAGACAGAACCTGACGTATCTATAACTCTATAAAGTCAACTTTAAAATTGCATAGCAGATAATTTATCGATCAACTTTGCCAAGACTTTTAAAGTTTGAAAGGAATGGATAAAATCAACATAACTGGAGGACTGATTGATGATGTACTATTATAACGATAAAGGTTAAAGACGATATGAGAAGAAATACTTCAAAAATGGTTGAAAACATGTTTCAAGTTGAAAAATTAGAATAGAAAAGCTAAAGAATCAATCGTAGTTATAAAAATATTAAGAAAAAGCACTATTATTCGAATCAACTGCTGAAGATGTAGAACAACATATGGTAGGCCGAGGAAGAAAAATCAAAGTCATCATCGGGGTATCAGCAATATCACTTATTCTCTTAATCTTTATTCCTATTATCACCAACACTGTTGTCGATTGAACTTCAAAAGATGATCAGAATTTCTTTATTTACTCTTAGTTTCAAATATTATATGATCATAAAAATTATAACTTACCAATGGCAAGTAAATATCTCCAAAAATTCCCTGTCCCTCATGGCTTTCAATAAGTCCTTGCAGACTTAACTCGATAAATATTGAGGGAACAACCTGCGAACATCGTCGAATTTTCAGCCATTTACTTTTAAAATTTGTAAAAAGGAAAGAAGAGTGAAACAGGTTCACGAAAAGCATAAGGAGTAAGCGCTAGGTATCTTATATTTAATGTAGAAACGCTGAATAAATGACTAAAAAGGCATCCAATATTGCAGATCAAATAGATGAGGTATGAGTAGTAATACATAGGCTTCTTGAACACAATGATTAAATAACTCTTATTTAGACGATTTTATGATCTTATTCATCAAGTTAAATACTTTTAAATCAATATTATGAAAAATTTAATTATTAGAAATTTTATGTTTATAAATCACAATTACTCAATGATTTTTGAATTTAGTTCGACTTCCTTTTACAGATTTACCAATATTTTATTATCTTTATCTTTCATAAGTCTATTATTTGTTAACTATATCTTCGAATTACTCATCAGTCATTATTTTAAAATCTTATGCCATTTACGAAACCTGTTTTTCAGGTTAGTTATTTTCTTCTCTCCATCCGAATATTTTTCCAAGATCTATTTTACTATTAGCAGTAAAAGGCTTAAATTACCCAGATTATTAATTTTCCTTCAAAACTGAATTAATTTTAGCAAGTTATCTCTCAATATAAGCTGTTTCAAATTGAATACTATATTATCCAGTTAAATCTTCTTCTAGATAAATATACTATGTTTCTTCTGATTACACCTTATTCTAGTCCTTCATATAAACCTAGTTATCTCCCAAAGGTTATAAATTTTGAACTTTTCTTTACTTTGATTTTTTTTTTTTATCTCTTGGATTTTTAATATTATTTTAGGCTTCTTATAAAAAGTCAATCCATTATTCTCTAGACTGAGGAACATCAAGATAGTCTTGATACATTTTTCCTTAGGTATATTGATTTATAGCTTTTTTTAGTCCTATTTCATCATCGTTTTCATAAGCTTGATCCATTTTTTTAACTTGCTTTGTTATTGAAGAAATATTAATAAAAGGATCATCTTGAAACATCTTCTAAATATCAGAATATGAACGACCTTATGATTTAATTCTCAAATAATCATTCTTTATTTTATTACGAAGCATTGCTACAGGCTACCAATTATACTTTCCTTGATATTTTTGAACCAATTCTCGTTTGTTTTTTGGAGAACCTTTATATCGATTTAAAAATTAACGTAAAGCCTCAAGATTATGATTAATACCGAAACCTTTAAAAATAAGAAAAGAAACAGGCGACCTTTATCGAATCACTGAGGGTTTAAACTCAAAAGCCTGATGAAAAAGCATAGTCCCTGCTTCCTACATATTTTATATTGTACTTGTAAAATGCGAGTTGACTAGCCTTTCAAGACTTTGCAAACAAAATTACCTCCTTTCTTGAGAAATAGATTACTAAAATATAAAACTTAACTCAATACTCTCGTAATACTTTATCCATCTTTTTCTAATTATTCTGTAAACTCAGGCGAAACATCAGATAAGATGGTATCAAATTGACTACTTCCCAATGCGATTGCAATTTTAGTTCTAACAGGTTCTTCTAAAAAATTGCCTTAAATAAAATATGAATTAGGTCTTGAGATTCCTGGACCTCTAAGATCATTAGCAATAATTCTATGAGAATATTCTTAATTTTGTGCGAGAGTAAGAGCGAGATCAGTCCATCTAAATCGAGGTCCAGCTCCTAAATCAAGTATCTGATCTCCTGGTGAAATGACTTGATAATGATGTTGAATTTCATATAATGCAGCAGTATTAGGATGTTTGAACTATCTGTTACCCTTACTAAGAAAAAAGGTACATAACGTTGAGCAACAAGTTCTACCAGTTAGTTATATGACCTTGATAGAATTTATTCCTGATTGATTTTAGAGAATTGAGTGTTGATGGTTTTAATAATTCGAGGCAACATTAACTCAATTAATTATAACGTTAACTAATTTAAATGTCTTCATACTCTCCCATCAGACCCTCTAAAATACAATTTGATCCCACACCACTCAAAAAACAAACTGTTGACTACGATATCAACTCATGGCTACAGACCAATATCAAAAACAGAAAAGCATATAAAAGTATCAAAACAAAACCATTGCCTCAATTACTAAATAGTCTCTAGAATCTTAAGATATAAAAATATAACCTTTTCACCTCAAGTTCTTTCAAACCAAAAAATCAAAATATCGCAGTAACTAAAATAAAAAAAGTTACCAACTTTATCTCTTATAACTCTATGAACCACAAATCTCAAACAACTGCAGCATCTCCCAGTATTTCAGCTCCTAAAATACCAAATAATCCTAAAAAACACTCTACTCCCAATACAGCTGCATCTCCAAGTTTGACTTTAAGTCCCCAGAAATATAATCTTCAAAACAATGAAAAGTAAAGAGAAATAGTTGAGACAAGTGAATTTAGAGTGTAAAAGAGGAGTTCTTTATTGGCTAAAACAAAGAAAGAACTAAATAGAAGATCAAAGCACAAGATACTAAATGAAGGAGAACAGATATGTGATATCTTGGAAAACAAGGTAACAGCCAATCAATACAAAGGAATGAAATATTTTAAAATAAAAAGAAATAGTATAAAAATACAATGATAAATAATTAACTGTTCTCATAAATAATATTATGAATATACTAAACAAAAACAAAAACAGAACCAACATCAACACTCCTACCAAGTCACAACATAAATATCAACATGATTAAAGACCATCCAGAAGTAAACACAGTTAATCTCCTCATCTCAGACATGCACATTTACATGGATAACCTCTAAAAATATTTGAAGTACCACTTCTTCAACAACTTTCAGATCAGTTCCAAAAATAAATATAAAATCCGATTGATGCTCAGACTTCAGTTTTTCATTCGAAAGGTCCTCAAAGATGTCTTCAGCATAACAATGTAACTACATTGTATTGTGTTCAAGATCAAAAACCTTTATGCGTTACCTGTATGTACCAAAACACAAAGCATAAAAAGCATAAAGTCATTCCAATCAACAGAGCTTCATAATAACTTCAAAATTAAATCTCTGGCTCCTTAGTTAAAATATCGAAATAGATAGAATCCGTAAGTTCAACACTCAATCAAAGTCACTCTCATCTTGTAAAAGCATAAAGATAATTTCCATAACTAATCATAAGAGTAGAAGGGTTCTATCACAGTCTGAAAGATCTGTTAGAATAAAAATAGAAAGAACAAATTGAACATATCAGACAGAATTGGGCAAGAGTAAGATACTAGTATTCATCTCTTGCAAAACAACTTGATAAAATAAACCATTATTTTATGGAAAAAGTAGCAGGCATCAATTCCAGGCTTGGATAAGAAAATCTTTTATTTAATAGAAATATTGCAAATCATCTTTCTAAACTACCAGAGATACTTCCTCAAAATTTGTGTCAGTATCATCAAACATCCTATGATAAATAACTTAAAAGGTTCTAACAAGTTAAAGATATTATTAACAATAAACTTGTATTCACCTCTCCTTTCCAATAAACTATTTCAAAAACTTAAAGCAGAAGAAAAATGACGACTTCTCCTTCTCCTTTGAAATCAAAGAATGATAACAGTTACATATCCAGAAAAGGAGGAGAACCTATGACTTGGAAAACAAAGGATAGATAAAGTTTTAAAAGATAATCTATTTCTGCGAACAAAAATAGATCTAAATCAAGACTTAAATGATATTCTTTAGTTTATTCGATATAAATAAAAAATAGAAAAGATTAATCATTGAACAATCATTTGAGATAGTTTAGAAAACCCTCCAGCTTTTTTCAATGATTTTTTAATCATATCATAAGAAAGATCCAAAGATTGTGGTACTTCTTCTCCTTTAGTAAAAACTTACATCCACTCATCAGGTAAAGGCAAACAGATACTTGCAGGTCTTTTCTGATAATACAATCCATCCACCTCCTCAAGATGCAAATCTTCAATATCAGCATAGCCATCACATATCAATCCTACAGTTAATTCGAGATGAGCATAGTTCAATTGTTCATTAAACAGAAATACTTCTGAGCTGTGTCTTTGGCAAAGATTTTTATTTTTTAATTGTTGTAAAGTCAAACTTCTACCTTCAAATTTTTATCCGTCCAAGTATAAAGTAAATGATAATTCAGAATCATCAAATAAACCATTATTTTCATGCTTTTTACTATATAAATTCATCACCTTGACCTTTTCAATCGCCACACACTATCGACTTAAACCTTGACTTCCATCAATCTTAGAAGCCATTGTTGTCTAGCTATATCCTATCTTAGACATATATCCATTCCACTCTTTTGCTTTACGATAGTTTTAACCCATATGCGGCTTTCGACATAGTTTTGCTGATTGAACTCGACTTAAAAATGAAAATTGACTTTTTGTGTTTGTGCAATTGCTTTTATCAAGGTTAGATTGTTAAACAGTATCAGTGATTATTTTTGTGTATGTTTCTTTAAAATGTTTAAATTTCATTTAAAGAGTTACTGTTTTTGGTTTCTTCTCAAGAATAGTATCCATATATTTAATCCTTTCGATATAGAAAAAGAGTCTCCAAGCCTTTAACTGAGGAAGTTAACTACCACTCTTCTAAAAATCATCTTCTCCCCAAATCTTCTTTTTATCTTCAGTCGGTTTCTCCATGACTCTTTCAATCGATGAAGAAGATATATTGAGTAAAGATGAAAATTATTTTTAGACATCAATTAGCTGATGTTAAGCAGCAATTAATTAATAACATACATCACATACATTACTTAATCCTTCTTTTCTGAGATGAGGAATAGACTGAAAAGGAATCCCTCTAGATTGCATATGACTAACTAACTACCAAATCAGTTTATTTGTTACTATTTTTCTTAACTACTGCTTGGTAAACATCATTTTACATAATCTACATGCCTGAGAATTATTGTTCTTCTAAGTTAGCAATTATATTTATTCAGATGTACAAATATCCCATAATCTTGTCAATGTACTACTTCTAATGACTTGTAAATCCAAAAGCCAAGGTTTACGATTGTAATCTATCACGAAATCAACCACTATTTATGATATTTTTAGAGGAAGAGCTCTCTATAAGTATTGAATAAGAGAACTTGCCATTTATTCATATGCTTTTAATGCTTTTCCTTTGATAAGAGTAGAAGAATAAGAGTCACTTTTTTATGGATTAACTATATAATGATGATTAAATCTTTGCTTCTTTTTAAATAATTCTTCATTCATTTTATAATGACTCGTCATTTTATATCCATAATTTTTCTTTATACTATTTCTTGCTTGTGATCTATAAAATAATCTTAAAAGATTAGGTGTTTCTCCATAAGGACGAATAAAACGTCTATAAACATATCCTTCATTTCTAGGCATCAATTTATTTTATTTTAGTTCATTTGACATCAAAATTGAGTTGCTAAAAGTAATACCTGATATCGAAGAATGTAAAACTACTGGAAAAATAGAACCTTCCATTGACTACAAAGGCAATTTATTCATATAGGCATCATTTGATATAAAAGAATCTACCTTTACTATTTCATTTTATGTTGATATAATACAACTTGTACTCTCATTCTGCAGCACAGTTTCGGGAATATTTAATTGCAGCATTGGACCTGAATACTATCCATTAGTTCTTTTTTATTAGATCTAAAGAATAGCCTAAATAAATAAAAATTTACTTTGTAGATGCCGATTCCAGGTTTTATTTTTTTATCGTCATAATAATCTTCATGTGGAAAATGAGAAGCAAACTTTCTAGAAAGTGTTTTGTGCTAGACTCTAGTATGATTCAAAACTGGATTAGATTTTTATCGAGATAGTACAGTATCATTTACCTCAGGTAAGTGATAAGGACTTTCAGTTAAATAGATTTCTTTTTCCATTTCTAATTATTTAAATAAGTTTAGAATAGTTATAATAAAACTTCAGTCGTTTAGAATCTTCAATTTAAAAGTATAGAATTTTTATCAATAATCTAGAAGAAACATAATTTAAAAATTACAAAGCCTTGATTTTTTAATTATAATTTGATGTTTTTAGAGATCAAAATCGAGGAATAGAAATTTAAACTCTCTATTGGAAAAGGCTATAATGATTGGACTTGGCTTGCTCATTATGCCTCCAGAGTTTATGCTAAAATCATCTATCCTCAAGGAGTCTATATTCCAACCATTCTCTTCATTTAAGCTAAAAATAATGAATTTCATCCTCATCCTCGATAAAAAATCAATTACTATCTTGATTATTATAACATTGATCCTCAAGATATGACAGTTGTTGTCAAAATTCGCAAAGCCAATCATATATTTACTTAATACTAAAAAAGTATGTTATTTATGATAAAGAATGGGAAGCTCAAGCTTTTGGAGAATAAAGATTTTTAAGTTAAACTAAATATAGCTATAAAGTGAGTAATGTCAATAGAAAGAAAGATTTCTACTTTAAAGTTACAGTTTATTTCACTATTAGTTAAGATATAAGAAGCATGGTAAACTAAAAACTATATAAACAATCAACTGACCTTAAACTAGTTGAAAGAGCGTAAAATATATCTTAATTTAGAATCAGTACAACTGATAGTTTCTTTGAAGCAAGTATCAAGTTACCCTATGGAACCACTTCTCATAAACTATTTTATTTACAAAGATAATATCCGACATAATAGTATCAATAACATGAACTAAAAGATCACAAAGTAAAAGCTGAAGATTTTAAAGTCAGCGTTGAACCTAAATATATTCCTTTTGAAACTATTAACAACTTAGTAGAAGAAGATATGAAAATAACATAAGGGATAAATAAAAACTTACAATAAAAATAACTTGAAGCCAAAAAAAGAAATACAAATTCTTCACTTTGTTGTTTTACTTTTGAACAACTTTGGCAAATTCTTGAACAAGATCATTCCAAAGAACTATTTTTGACTGATTATTAAGAATCAACAAAGCAAAGAATAAAAATATGTTTATAAAAACATTTAAATGACCTATATGAAATATTCTTCTATTATTTCATTGTAGATAATCAACAAAAAGATAAAAAAGAAGATCTTAGTCTCACCTATCAGCATATTATCCATTTTCTAAGAGAATATTAAGTTCTATCTGAGTTAAGAGATCTTTTAAGTTTTATATAATTTTATAATGGAGATTTTAAGTTCAAAACATTTGAAGATACTCTTGATGTAAATAACTTCGGAATCAAATTTCCTCAATTTGTAGCTATTCTTCTTAGAGCTATACAATTTTTACAGACATCAACTTTCATGATGAAAGGATAAACCTTCGATTCTGCAGTTACTAAAATAATTCAAAAAGTAACAGAAATATAAAGAGAAGAAGATTAATTTACTTAGTTTCGTCGAAATATCAGATAAAACGCCAAGGTAATATCATTTATGAGAAATAATAGCGAACAGCTCAAAAAGATATTTTGTTATCAAGCAGTAACAAGTATCCAGAATAGTTCTTCTGAATATTGTTTAAAGAAAGAAGAAATCAAAAGAATGCTACAAATCGCTAGTATTACTGAGAAAAATCTTAACATGGTAGTTGATTAATGCTTCAGTGAACTAAAGTTGAAAGAATAAGGACTATTCTATTATGACTTTTTGAATGTGATTCAATGGCTAGCCATCACTATCATTTGTGGATAAAAAGAAGGGTAAGATTTAGAAAACTAAGAAGAATAGTCACAGATGATTGTTGAAAAAGCAAAGTATTTGATTGATAAAATAGCAGTTGCTCTTTGATTATTCCACATTAATTCTTTAATAATATAATAAATATAAGAATAACTCATAAAGATGCAATATCAATATTCTTCAAATCATACGACTTGAATGAACTGCAGTTGATAATCCCAATCTACCTGATTTCGATCTCTGAAAACATTTACATGAATGAGATCGAGACATAGAACGAGAAAGACTCTCTTTCAAAGTACCTCGTATTCCTCTTGAAGCTAACAATCTTGAATTCTCTGATATTTTGGGAGCAAATGGAGTTATATTCTCCTTCACATTCTTTTATATTTTTTACATATGAAGCTTTCTTTACATTTAGTACTGCTAAAACCTTTGAAAAACACTGGTACTCAAATGCTTTTTTAATTTATACTTATTCCATAGTTATTAACTTCCTTTTCCTACATATGGCCTTCTTCTGAAATCTTTAGAATGATCATCTATAGCTTTTATTTTGAGCATATTTAGCCTTTCCATTCTTCTTTTCTCTTTTTTTTAAAGATCTTTAATCTTTTCTTTGGCTTCTTGTGCAGTATACTTTCTTTAATTTTTTCTTCTATTTTCCATCATCTATTCAATTTATTTTTAGTCCTATTCTTCATTAAGATCTATTGATTTCTGATATTTTTATTTTAATTTAATTCTTTACTCTAATCTTTTATTTTATATCTCGTGCAGCCGTTAGTAGATAGGAGCTTGCTCTTTTTGAGCATTAAGAAAAATAGTATGAGGATTAGTAATTTTAAAAGGACTCATTTTTTGTATTTATTATTAATATTTCTATCTTTGATTTTATTGATGCTTCTTCTTTAACTTCTTATGATCCTGATATAATTTATTAAATGAACTTTATTTATTTTCCTGAAGATTTGTATTAATTTTTCGCTTAGTTTTTCTATCTTTATCATCACATCTAGTCAACAAATTTTAGATCTAAATAAAACAATACCTACTTTTTCTAAAACTTCTTGTCCTAACCTCATTAGTTTATCTATAATTTATATTTAACAGTTTTATTAAAATTATCTTAATTATCATCATAGCTATCATTTCATTTGTAAATTTGTGATTTCAAAAATTAGATTGGTCTCTTAACGATATCCATACCTCTTTGGAATTGTTTATCTAAAATACTTTTTCGTCTTAACAAATGATCCACATTACTCTCTTCATCGTTTTTCAAACTTTCTTTAGCAAAATCTCCATAACTTAGGGAATATTTATCATTGATAACATTTTTAAAAAGTTGATGGCGTTTGATCTATCCATCATTGCATAAAGTGTAGACCAATGACATGTTCTGACTATGTTCAGCTAAACATATAATAGCATTAGCTATGTATTAAATTTCATAAAGTTCTAGGTAAAAAGTAAGATCAAGTCTTAGATATCCAGGTTTATCTTTAAGAATACCTACACTAACTTACTCTTTGATTGAAGAGACTGTATTTTAATCAAGATTGAGCAATCTCATTCCATATGGGCCGGCACAAAAACATCCAGATCTTAATTGAATTCCAAAAACATCAGCTAGGATAAGACTAACTAAGTTATGTTGTATTATTTTTTGACCTCTTTCAAGAATATTAAAAGTAATTACATTAGCTCTACGTTTAAAATCTCTATCACCATAGACAATAATCAAAGTTTTATTTAATTTAGATTTAAGCCAAACATTAGCTTTATCGATTAACTCTATAAATAATTTTGTATTCTTCATTTAACGTTCATGAATGAAGTCATACCCTATATCATTTTTAAGAAGTTAAAAGGATAAAGCTGCCCGATAAAAACCTAAAAATGGTGGTGTACCAGCAATCTATCTGTTAAATACTTCAGGATCATACATTACATCCATTTTAGTATATCCCTTAACAAAAGAAACAGTCCCACCACCAGGAAAAGTAGGCTTAGCATTAGTAATAATATCTTTTTTAGCAACCAACACACCACAAGCCTCAGCTCCTCCTAAGTTTTTATGAGGACTTAAATATGCAAAATCAACCTAGTCATATACTTTAAGATTAAGTTAATGATG
The DNA here is from genome assembly GCA_964035545.1 of Bugula neritina. Taxonomy (NCBI): domain Eukaryota; kingdom Metazoa; phylum Bryozoa; class Gymnolaemata; order Cheilostomatida; family Bugulidae; genus Bugula; species Bugula neritina. The sequence continues at coordinate 16,984 of CAXIUT010000093.1, forward strand.
ACAGCAAAATGCAGCACAATCAATACCAAAAATAATATTTTTATATTTTTTAACTTATTCTAAATATTTAATAGATTACTTATTACAGCATTCACTGCCTTTATGTCAGTAAGAGTGGAAGTTACATTTGATGATGCAGATATACTAAAAATAATATCTTTAGAAGGACAACTTTTTAGTTGTTATTCTATCTAATCAATCAGTAAATTTCCAAATGGATCACTAGCAAGAACATTAATAGTATCATAAAATTATATCCAAGGTAAAATGTTCGAGTGATGTTCATAAGGAGTCAAAAAGATAGCTGGTTTATTATTATCTACCTCTAAAGATTTTATAATTTTCATTGTCTTTTAAATAGCTCCAGTAGATCCACTTCCAGTTGGTAGACAGACATAGTGATCTGGATCTGCACTGAATGATTTCAAAAGACTTTCATGAGCATAATGCATCATTTCAGTTGAATATTCTAAATATCAGTAAAATTACTTCCAAAATGACTGAATTAAGTATGAGGATTAGCACTGAATTTTTTAGCATAACTTATCATGTCTTAAACTTTTCTATAAGGGCGACTTGTAGCAGTATGGTCTACATAGACTGCTTCCAGTTCAATGTTAAAAGGAGATAAATAACGAGTATTAAAACCAAGGATATTTGATCGAATTATATCTATTTTAGATAATTTTTCCTGAGATTAAACTTCCTTTGTGGGAATCACTATTTTTTTCGGATACTCAGTCAACATTAAAGGTTAGATGGGAATATTTATTAAAGAATTTGGACTGGAATTGTTTTAAGAGACTTCATTTAATATTTCTCGATCATGAGAAAAGTTTTTTTGCATCTAGGTTTTAAGTGAATTTAATCTTTCTAGAAGATCCTTGCTTTAAGTAGACAGGTTCGATTTTAACTTGACTGAATTTACATCTCCATTGTAAGTCGAAGATAAGTTTTGATGTAGTGCGGGTTCAGGCTTGTTCCCAACTCCATTAGTAGTGAATGAAAGTCCATGATGATTCATAATCGATTACTTATTTGTTTAAATAAATATTAAATTAAATCGAATTCTAGTTATTCATAAACTAGATGATGAATTTATTTTAAAAGAAATCAGTTTAAAGTAATAAAATCGATATTTGAAATAAAGGTATATTCTGATTATTTAAAAAAGAATCCATTGTAATTATTTTGAGGTATTATAAATAGATGAGTGATAGCATCAGCTTTTCAAGCAATCGAAACTCTATCCAGAAGTTTAAAATAGTTCTAGTAGGAGACCAAAATGTTGGAAAAAGCTCCATCATCGCAAGATATATTCGCAATGAGTTCGACCCAACAAAAAATGTATATTTAAATTGAGATAGCCCACGATAGGCATCGACTTTATCAGTAAAAATATCGCAACAAATGGAAAAATAATTCGTCTACAACTCTGGGATACTGCAGGTCAATAACGTTTTAAAAGTCTGATTCCTAGCTATCTCAAAGATGCACATATGGCCCTTGTTGTATTCGACCTGGCAAGTATCTATTCACTCATATAGACATGGTTTCAGCCTAAAGCATACCCAAGTGGATTGATTTTATTAGAGAAGCTGGAAAAAAAGATATCAAAGTCTATGTTATTGGAAACAAAATGGATCTATAAAGCTAAATACTTTCAGAAACCAGAAAATTAGCATAAGATCTAAGTGAAAAACAAGCTTAATTCTATCAGGAAGTATCAGCTAAAACAAATTCCAACATTTAAGACTTATTTAACAGAATTATTGATGATTTACAAGCATCCCATAATAAGAAGAAAGAAGCTCCGTCATCATCAACAGTCAATAGTGAAGTCAATAGCTAAAATGTTAAAAAAAGTGAATAGTCTTAAAAGATTAAGTTAGGAGACAAAAATAAAAAACAAGGAGAGAATGGATGGGCGAACTGTTGTCAAAGATGATTCATGTTAATTTAGAATATGATTCATATTTAAAATAATTCTTATCAATCAGTAGAAAATGCTCAGGGGTTGGGGTTGGGGTTGGGGTTGGGGTTGGGGTTGGGGTTGGGGTTGGGGTTGGGGTTGGGGTTGGGGTTGGGGTTGGGTTGGGGTTGGGGTTGGGGTTGGGGTTGGGGTTGGGGTTGGGGTTGGGGTTGGGATTGATCGGAACTCTCACTTAAAGGTAATCTCAAACCTTCACAGTTTCCTTCTTCTTCGAACATATTCTGAGTAATTTTTTAGCTTTAAACTTTTTTAACACTATGACTTGATCCAGGTAGAGGCATTTTGTGCATATAAGTCATCGGATTTCGAAATATTTTACAATTTTTTTTATCTTTAGAGCAACTGGGGTTGGGGTTGGGGTTGGGGTTGGGGTTGGGGTTGGGGTTGGGGTTGGGGTTGGGGTTGGGGTTGGG
>CAXIUT010000094.1:0-27099 GCA_964035545.1 Bugula neritina
CCCAACCCCAACCCCAACCCCAACCCCAACCCCAACCCCAACCCCAACCCCAACCCCAACCCCAACCCCGACTTAAAGAAATATTTTATTTATTCTATAATTTTAAAGATTATATTTCAGAAGATTCGATACTTATATTTTAAGAAGTTTTCTTTTTCGGTTATTTTCTTATTTGTATTTTATTTTCAGTTATATTGAACACTGTTAAAATTTTATCATTTTGAATTTCAGATTTACATCCGATATATTTATACTGAGGATTAAAGATAGCTTTTCGATGACCTCGATTACTTACTCCATCATCAATTATTAAACTTAAAATTGTCATTTAAGCATGATTTCTATCTTCTATATTAAAATCAACTCCTATGACTTCTGCATTCCACCCTTTTCTTTTCTACAATACCTAAGAATCCTAGAACTGAATGAACTATTATCTGAACCCTTATGTCCAAAAATATCATTTTTAACAAGATCTTCAACATGTTGTCTAGCTGATAACTGTAATCCTTAATGGACTTGAAATGGTTATAAAGTAATTTGTTAAGTTAAAATTGTCTAGTTTCTAACCATAGACTTTTGCCTTAGTTCGTAGCATGAACTATTTCTTCATTAATTTATATTTATTTTTAGTTGATAAAGCTTTCAAGCTGTTTATCTATGAGGTTGACATAGTATGCTGGATACTGACGAGCAATATTGATAAATTTTATCATTTAGAGGTGATCGAACATGTGTATTTATCCTATAGAAGAAATTATAACTTTAGTATTAAGTATAGTTAATTATGAGATAAAACTGAATTGATAGAGTAATAATGTCAAAATTGTTTTTTATAATATCATCTTAAATACAAAAGTAGTTTGAATAGGATAGGATGTAACAAAAATAACCTATTAATGGTATGGCATATGACTAATTAAAAAAGTAGAAAGAATTTGCACTTAAAATAAGTACATTTTAATTAATAAAAGAGCAAACAGACTAAATCAAGATTCTTCTAAAAAAACTATCTATTCTCAAGTAAGGAGTTCTGATTGAACGTTCCAGAAAAAGTTAACTTGAACATTAGCTTTAAAACGTGAAAAAGAAAATAAGCAAATACTAAGAAGAAAACAGTTTGAAATAAAAGAAATATTAATCACTAAACACTTAAATTAAACAACTCAAAGATGATCTTATTGTTGAAAGAAATAAAAAACATGTATTTTGATTTTAAATCAGAAATTCTACGAGGCTTATATCAACAAAGAAACTTAATTTTCGAATTAAACGCCTGAAAATCAAAACTAAGGTCTTGGTTTAGGTCTATTTGGATTCAGAAAGTTATTTTCTGGTGATAGTTCGTGATTATTCTTTTATAATATTATCATGAAGAAGATATTTATACTTCTAGTTCTTATACTAATAGCAACAAAAGTAAAAACATAATAAACAATCGAAAACTAGGTTGATTAAACTAGTTAGTTTTATGAAAAAATAAGAACTTGTTGTGTATTAATATACAAACAATACTAGGAGGATTACAAAGACACGTATGAAAAAACTTTTTCTTAAAAATTTAGTTAAAACCCATCTAAATATAGAAACAGATTAATAGTTAAGGCTGTTTAATAATGTGAAGCATAGTACAATACTTCTGAGGTAAAAGATAAATATTTTAGTTCGTAGAGAAATGTGAGACAAATAGAGAATAATATTTGCAAAATATGGTCGCAAAAATATAAATTTTTGAAATATCTATTTAATATAAATTATCAGACGATCAGAAATAGATTTTGAAGATATTGGATATTTAAAATGGAATTATTTTGTTTGGATATAATCTTAAAAAATTACCTAAATCAGCTAAAGTATATTATCTTATTTTCTATACTCTGATCATAGCTTTTGCCTTGTATTCAGGTTTAAAAGAAGTAAAACCTGCTCCTGCAGCTAAATAAGATTGATTTCATTTAATTATAGTCAAATTTTGTAATATTAGAATAAAAATATTAAAACTATCAGATTCTACTTGATGTCACTAGATAAAGTCATACTTCCGCAAGATGAACTTATCGTCAACCAGGCTCTAGTGCCGTAGAATTTCAAAAAATCTTTGGAATCTAAAACCTTATTGTTTTAACTTTATTATTTAGAGGTTTTTTATAGGAAAATACGGTTCGTAAGAGATACGATCAGAGGTCAGAATGGGATTAAAAAAAGAGATGGCATGAATATTCTTAAAAGCAGAAATAAAGACATTTGAATGAGATGTATTTAAAGCAGCAAATTAAAGAAAATACGAAAAATGAATACATTCAAGTGTACGATAAAATGATAAATGATCGGAAAGAAAAGGAAATCTAGTAAAAATAAAAAAGATTATGGTTATAAAGAAAATTATTAAATGATGGAAGTTGGCTTCCAGATATGCACGAACAAAAATAGATTTAAAAACAAAAGAAGTAAACTTTTATTGATTTAGAGTACAATATAGCAGATAACTTGAAAAATGTCTTAAACAATAAGAAAACAAAAGGCTTGAGGAAGCAATGAGAAGAAAAGAACTATATTAAAAGGCTAAGAATTCAATAGAGGAAATAACTAGTTAAAAATAGCAACAATTGATAAAAATGGAAAAGGTATATTTATACTTATTTAGAGGAATCCTTATTTGAAGAAAAGAGGAGTGAAATAAACTTTATCATGGAGTCAAGGTAATGAAGAGCACTAAGAAAGTTATAAAAATACACTAACTCCACGATTTGATCATATGATCAAAATTGAAAATCAAAAATATTTTGATAAGAATCGTCAGGTTCAAGAATACAAATCCTAAAACTAAAAAAAATATTTTTAAAGACAAAATCCATAGAGATATAGTTCAACTTTGAATCATGAGAGTCCTTCTCCTTATAACCCGATAACAAACCCTATTCCGTATAATTATCGTAATCCAAATGTGCTAAGATCAATCTCAAGATTGAATTGATTTTTATAATAATTTCTATTGATTTGATGAATAATTCAGTCAGCACAGTAACAGGTAAAATTAAAGTGAAAGTGGTTTTCTTAGGTAATCAAAGTGTTGGAAAATCAAGCATTATTGATAAATATGTTAATGATCGCTTCGAATAAACTGCACATGTACCAATATTGTTAATTAGCCTACAGTTGGAATAGACTTTCTGGCTAAAAATATTCTTTACAAAGCTAAAAACTATCGATTTCAGCTCTGGGATACGGCAGGGCAGTAGAGATTTAAATCTTTGATACCAGGTTACTTGAGAGATGCTCATTGTGCATTAATTATATTTGATGTAAGTAGCAAGTCATCTCTAAATAGTGTTGAGAACTGGCTTAATTTGTATAATGAAAATAAGACAGGTGAAGGATTTACTTTACTGATAGGTAATAAAGTTGATTTAAAGGATATGAGAGAAGTGACTTCGTAGGAGGGAAAGCAAAAAGCTTAAGAACTAGGTGTGATATATTATGAGGTGAGTGCTAAAACGGGATAGAATTTATAAGAATTGTTTAGTAATATTGTATAAATTTGTAGTGAAAAGTCACTTGAAGGAGCAAACTTTTCAATTAAAAATAATAAGTCTTTTATAGCGAATGGAAATGAGATAATTAAGGAAGATGATAATTAAGGTAAAGTAGAAGAAGAAAATAAAAATAAATAAAATAAAGATAAAGAAAAGGATAGTAAATTAGTTCTTAAGAATTAGAAAAAATAAGGCAAGGATAATAAAAAGTGCTGTTGATATTAAATATTTTCATAATGAGTAATAATTAAACTAATATAAATTTTGTTAATTTCTGATAAATAATTCTTACTTACCCGCTCATATCCAAAATATATTTGATCATAATCAAATAAAAAATAAATGTGCGGTCGCATTTTCCAAACTCTGCCTCTTGCCCGTTTGCTCCAGATAGCAAAAACTAAAAACTGTTCAAATGGCGAACTACATACTTCATCTTATAATGTTTGCCCTACAACATATATTCCCTGTATCAAAGCCAATCGTTTTTATATTGAAGAAAAAGGATAAGATCAAATTTAGAATGAAGATATGGAGAATGAGGATTGTAGAGAATTGGCCTATATGAAATGGGGAGCTCATACTAAATATAATATGGTTATCAATGGAAGAGTTTAAGAACTTTTAGATAAAAGAATGTTTGCTAGTATCATTTAAAATAGATGTGTTGTTATTATGGAAGGATATTTTTAGTGGAATTAAAAAAAAGAACCTTTTAGTCTTAAACCTAAAGATGGAGATCATTTTCTTGTAGCTGGTCTCTATACTCCTGAAAATTAAATAGTTATCTTGACTAAAGACGCTACACCTTAACTAGCTAAAGTTCATAGCAGAATGCCAGTGATCCTATCTCATGAATAAGTCAATTTATGGATGAATCCTAAAAATACTCGTGATATTAAAAAAGTTATTCATCATTCTTTGCTTAACAAGGATAAACAAGTCTGGAAAAATGTAGGAATAGCTAAAATAGCTCCTTATGTAAGCGATAAAAGTCAAAAATCTGTTAAATGTTTGATGACTTTTGAAGATTATAAAAAATAACTCGACAAAACTGGATTAATGAAGTACTGGAAGAAAGCTCCTGTAGTCGAGGCAATTCAAAGACCTAATGAAGCAGATCCAGATTAATAGAGTTCAAATAAAAATCTTAAAAAGCTAAATATTGATGAGATAGAAAGAGATAGGTAAGCCAAAAAAGAAAATTCTTAAAAAATAATTGGATAAGAAAATATTGAATTAGAATAAAAAAAATAGATGAAATAATAATAATGATCTGTTTGACATTCTTTTGTTATATTTAATTTTTTTTTTTCCTATTTTCGATGTAGTTGCAACAAAAGAAAATGAGTTATTAAACAATATAAGTGAAAAATACAATATTTATCTATGTTTCTAATAGTTAAACAAGATACCATTTTTCGATAAATAAAAATATGTAAATGATAATGATGATTATCTTGAATATTATTTTGAAGATAGATATGACATAAACATGAAAAGTTAATATATTTTTATATCAATAAAGAAAAATAAATGAATATCCTTTCTTTTTAGATCTTATTCTTTTAATATTTTTTTTATCAATGCATCAAAATGTAATTCCTTGAAAAAAAAAAAAGTAAAGTAAAATATTTAAAAAATATTTAAAATAACAAATATTTTTATGATTATTTTTATGATTATTTTCGATAGTTTTTTATCATACATCTTTTAAATGTTGAGAAATAAAAAAAGCTTTATTTGTCAAATAAATGTAAAAATAAGCATTTAAGATGGTAATAATTAATTTATTTTCTATTGATAAATACTTTGGTGTTTTAAATTTGATATTCTCTTATTATTATAAACAGTTTTTATTTGAATGAAGTTGATATCAAGGATTTAATATCACTCATATAAAATTACTAAAAATATTTTGCTAAAAACAGTGTAGAAAATCTTCGATAGTTATGAATACAAAGTGTTTAGACTGACAAAGTCGTATATAGAATATTAAGGATTTTTTTTTTATATTAGTTTAAGTTATTGGAACAATAAAATAAAATTCCTTCTTAAACTTTAAAAAATTCTTTTGCAAAGTCATACTTTTTGGTTATTCTATGCACTCATCATAAAGATTGAACTATTCTGCTTATTATAAGTTACTATATGGCAAATGTTAATATGAGAAAGAATTCTATGTTTAAAATCAATCAATAATATCACTTAAATATTGGTAAAATTAAAGGTAAAAAAGACTATAAATATCATTTTCAAATTGAAGATTGATTCTCTTTATTGTAACAGAAATGATTAATAAGTTTAGTGTTCTTTACATGTTATATGATTATAATTATTATTTAAAACCTAAGCTCATGAATTTCATCACTGTGGCCCAATATATCTATTATGATAACATTTTAGTCCCACAAATGAATAACTCAAGAACTTCCTCTATCATTTAATGTAAAATCATCTAATATTATAGATATGGGAAAAGCTCTTCGAATCAGTCTCTAAAAATACCAAAATGAATTAATTCTTATTAAAAATGACAAAAAAGAAGAAAGTATACCTAAGTAGAGAGTTTCTGAACTTTAGAAAGAAAAAATACTCTAATAAAGCCCTAAGTAAGAATAAAAGAACAATAAATACAAAAAAAAAATTGAAAAGATAGCAACTTCGAAGTTCTTTTAGATAAAGTCGAAAAAGAAGTCCAAAAAGTCACCAAAATTCTTACCCAATAAGTCATTGAAGATTTCGAACTCATTAAAGCATCAACAAAAAAATATCAATAGAAATAGTTCTTCAAGGTTTTATAGAATCAAAAAAGATATAAATCGGTCTAGAAGGTCTGGTTTTCATTTAAAAAGACCGGCTGTAAGTCTTATATCAACTGCTATTTGTCCTTCTTTATAGATTAAAAAAGAAGTTTTAATAGAAAAGAAGGAGAACTTGTTCAGCCGAAGGGTATTTAACTGGAATGAAAAGGTCATAAAAATCAAAGACAAGCGTGAAATAAAGATGCTAAAGTCTTGAGTTTTAGGAGATTGATCTAATTTATGATTTTGATAAATGATTACGATTATTATTGCGTCAAATAAAATATCATAAAAATAAATAGTAGAGGTAAATAAACATGAGAGAATCAAGAAATAACCTTTTATTGAATAAACATCTTCTTTGTTATTAATTATTATTGATTAAACTCTTTTTAGGATAATGATGCTTTCTTTTTTCAACTTTGAAAATAATCAAAGCAAAAACAAACTTTTGTTGATGGTTTTACATTATTTGTCTTTTTAAGAGATATCTAACAAGGATAGCAGTGTTCTATCAGCTTAATAGTTTTATTTCTGAAAAAGTAGAACTAAAAAATATCTACCACTTTTAAATTTATAAACTCTCCAACAACATACTTATTCTGAAAACAGAAAAATATAGGAATAGTAAAACTATTCTCTAACGACTTAATATTGATGTAATTATATATATTTTGATTTAAAGACCTTGCTAAAATCCGAACTATCGATATTATAGACTGAAAAAATCAAAAATAATTCAAATTTAATATCAATAGATAGGCATCTTGAGGAACCTTCATTCAATCGGTAGAGCATATACGAATCACAGCCAAAAGGCCTCTAAATACTTTCCTTGTTTATGTTTTGAATATTTAAATCATCAACTTATAATTTATCAACATTATAACATAACTCTTATATAATTATCACTAATTAAAATATTACCTTTTGATTTTATCAATCAAAGATCTCGATATCTCTTTCATAAGATTCAAATGTAGTTCATAGCTGTCGCTCAGGCTATCAATATCATATATTTTATAAACATTTTAGTTTTATTCCAGCTTCTTAGTGGTTGGCAGCTGTGATTGCTGCATATAACTCTTCTTAAAATATACTACCTTATGCTCTTAGAACATATTCAAATTTTTACTACTGCTCAGCTTATGTTTAGATATCAAAATGTAAATACTGTTCTCATAACCTTTACAGTTTTCAGCACATACACGAGTTATCGAATATATTGGATTATATCCTTTAGATGATGACTTTGATTCACTTTTCTATTTCTTTTCTTCTTTTTTATCATCTTCAGAAGAAGTTCTTTTGGTTGCATGTTTTAAATAAATTGTATAGAATTCTTCATATAAGTGATCGTTTTTTATTTTACCATCAATAATGGTCTTGTAGTATGAATATTGTTTACCTGATGATGTTGAATCGATGTTCTAAAAGATAAAAAAAATATCACTTTTTATATAATTTCTTAAAGTTTCATTAGATATCACTAATTCATTCTCTTCTTCAGTTGATACTGTAGCATTTTTTGTTAGTATCACATTTACATACTTCTTTGAGTCATCTCTTTCATCTTTAACTATAGAGTAGGTTTATAATTTTTTATTATAGATTATGTTTAGTTTAGCATGAGCGACTCCTCTGACTATTTTTTATTTTATTTTGTCAGATTCCTCAAAAAGAACTAAACTTTCACCTATTTATGGTCTTTTGTAACAGTAAATAGGTAATAATTTGTAAAGAGCTGATAAAGAATTAGTTTAATGTAGATAATTACCCAAAATAACAGGTAAAATAAAATTATTTATATACTTTTGATCTAAGCCAAGTCCTTAACTAAAATAAGTCAATCCTTATTCTTAAATTTACCCAGGAAATGTATTTTTAACCAATCTACCGATAGATAAATGTTCCAAATTATACTTATAGATAGACGATGACTGTTTTGTGTTTTATGCAAACTTTTTAAAGAAGTCTTGAGCTGCATAGTTAGATAGCCCATAATTATATACAGAATTTAAAAAAGAAGTTTCTATTGAATATATATTGAACTCATTTTTATCACTATTGATGGACATTTATCCAAAATATATCCCATATTCTTTGATATAATACTGCAAATTAGTATCATCTAGAAATTTCATCCATTCTTTCTAAACTCCACAAAAACTAATCATCTTTTTTTACAACTAATCTCTCTAATCTTCAACAACTACTCCTTGAGGAGGTAATATCAAAGTGATGTTAAAATTAAGAACCTTTTCACGGTACATTGATTACTATTTTAACTGTTTATCTAGATACGATGTCAATAGGTATGCGTCAATTGAGTCTCCATAGATAACTATATTGTACGTGTAAATATCAGGTTTGTTTATTTTGCTATATTATGAGATAGATACAAGTAGAGGAGAAGAGGAAGGCCGATTGCTATTATACAGAATGTTATGAGGTAGTATTCGTCTATTATTTTCATTTTTGATATCTAATTATTGTGAAATGGATATGAAGATGATTTTAGTTAGAATATATAGAATAGTAACTAAAGTTATGATTATTTGTTTGATTGATAAAGAATTTGTTAAATAATTTTCTTATTAATAAAATATGTAGTTTGAGTCGACTCAGATCAGTTCGCAAGTTCCTCTACCTCCTCCTGAACCTAAAATTTAGTATTATTCTATCTTATTTAGACCTATATCTGCTTTCCTACCTTTCGATAATTTTTAATTAGAGAGTTCTTCTCCTTTTTCTTCTACTTAAATGCAACAATAACTGCATTCGTTTTCTCTCCAATCTTTTAGTGAGGCAGACACAATGTCAGACATCAAAGAAGAAGACTACAGCATTGAGGCTGAGTCTTTTGGTTGTAAAAGATCATGGTTTCAACTTGATGAGATTAATTCTCATGAGGTTAAACCAAAATTGCTTTCCAGGTTAGAAAGACCTCAAAGAGTGTAGTTAATATATTAAATAGACCAACGAAAAGACGTCATTTTTGAAATGGATCTTTTCTTGATTGTATTTAACTTCATTATATTATTCAAAAACATTCCTAGATTAATATATTAATATCAACTTACTACTCATCATTTCGGAGGTGCAGTCAACTTTTTAACTAAATTCTAAACATCCTTCTTCTTCAAGTCCCTTATCCTTCCCCCTGGAGATTTAGCTTGTACGTATTTCTTCAACATCAATACCACCATTTACAAATTGAGATTCGGATAGGATATTGATCTCTTCTGAGGATCAAGTAGATCTTGGATGTTATTCGTTAGCATAAGTGCATAAAACTACCTAAGAGATTTGAATTTATCAAGGATAGCTATATTTCCTACAAAACTTTTTGCACAATAGCGATAGATGAAAGAAAGATCTGTATCTAGATTATGAATGATGATAAGATTGATTTCCTTTCTGCTTTTTAGATACTACCAATAAATTTAACACATTTATCTCATAGTTTCAATAGTAATTTCCTAATAATTAGGACAATTGATTTATTTCATAAAAACTGTTATATTTCTAACAAACTAAAGCGACCATTCTACAAACTAGTTATGACTCTAATTAACTACACTGCTCGACATCGAACTGTAATCCTACATCAAATTTACCAACTTATTTCGAATAACCTATAAAATATTATGAGTCAAGTTGACAACCAATTGCTCGTATCGATCATTAGATGTGTTATTGATTACTATTCCATGATATGTTTATAGTTGTCTTAGAATGTATTTGTATATTTTGTTTATGAAGATTATATTGATCTAGCCTTGAATTATTTCGTAGTGTTGGTCTTTTTTTAGGATTTATTCGCCATATCTTTTGAGGATTCTATCGTAAAGATTATTTATTGCCTAAAGGATGGTGTTTTGATTGATATCGCTGGATTATAGTAGTTTTGTTACCTAGTTATACGTTTTCATGAAATATTATAAGATGAAGATAACATAGCTGGTAAAAGTAAAAGGTTAACTTCCTAAATCAAGCATTTATCTAATAAGTATATTTTTTTAGTGATCTTCAGTTTGATAGTGAGTCATGTTATCATTAGCTATTTATTTTATAGATATAGACTAGTATGTTTAAATATTTCTATCATTGTGACTTTTAAGCAGACTGGTTATAATAGAGTTGTAGTTTTAATTGCTTTAATTGAGTTTTAGAATGTTGAGTAATTTATGAAAAATAAGGAAATGTTCTTTCAAGATGATGATAGAGTTGATATCTTTGAGAATAAAGATCAATGATTTGATTTATCTACCTATAAAGATGTACATTTGTGATAGAAATACTTTTTAATCTATTTTAGTATCAAAGAAAGCAGATACTTATCTCTTGACTAACATGAGTCCAATAAGTAGCGATAGTAAATTAACAAATTATTCTTATTTTTAACATCTATTTTATTCTTAAAATTTAATTAGATAATTTTTAATACTATTTCTTAACATCTAGTTGAATATATTTTGATTATTCAATTAAACTATCATGACTTTAACTTTTTTAAGGCTAGACATCTAAACATTGATTCTATATGTTATTTTATTGAAATAATCAATAGTTTACTATGAAGTTTTCATGATTCTACTAGAATTTTACTTTTATACAATAGTTGATCTAAAAGATGAGACATTGTTATTCATAATACTACTTCTAGACATATTTTATCCAAAAAATATTTGATAAATATTCATCTTTTCTTGAAGATTAGAACTTATTTTGTTAAAACTTGATAAACCTATCTATAACATCTTTCCATTATTTTACTACCAAAATAGTTATAAAAGTTTCTTCAGATGTTCTTGGATTTGTTTTTATAATAAAGGAAGTACATTGTTTAGAGGAGTATTCAACTATGGCTTATTTTTCTTATACTCGTTTATTATTTTAATAGCATTATTGTATTTCTACTATTTTATATTCATTGCTGCCTTTTTAGCCAATTTTACATAATTCTATATTATATCATTTAATACCCTATACTCAGCTAGTTTTATTTTTATTTTTTTCATCATTTATAAATTCTTTTAACTCTTCTATATCTGTTGTTAGTCATATGCATTTAACTTTTGGGCTTTCTAGACATGTTTGCTAAATTACTAGCATTCAGCTTCTAATCTACGATGATAAAATAAGGTTTCGTGATGTTTCAAATAATGACTGATTACTGAATTGATATTATCTCCAAATAATTCACGTATTTCATGTTATTTTGTATCGATTTAGTTGTCTAAATCTTTCACACAGTCTTCAGTAGATCTGTTCCCTTCTTGGATAAAATCTTTTACTGTGTTAATTAGTTAGTTCAACTTGTCGCTCATTTAATTATTAAAATCATAGATTTAACACTATAAGATCTATCATTCTGATATATTGATCATAAAATTAAATCATCAAATACTAAATAAATAAAAACCGCTTAAAATTTAACAACTTCTTAAATTACATCAAAATTCAGTTTATAGTAATAATTATAAAAAGAAAATGTCCTAAGACTCATATAATCCTCAATAATTTCAATAACTAATCACAACTGCAACAACCTACACAACTAAAATATAATCTTTTTCAACAAAAATTTCATAATCTTCAATGTACTACTTATCTCATCTAGATATAACCAGCTAAAATGTCTCAGTCAGGCTCATTCTGTCCTTGCAGACCAATCAATACCAATAATAAAGAAACTTTTTACTATTAGATTCATTAAAGATACAATGCTACTTGCATCTCTTTCATTTATGTTATGTTTTTAGGTTAAAATCTTCCCTTGGTTATAAAAACTATCCAAATATCTGAAATTAGGCCAGTAAATCAAATTTCAAGAAATAAGTCGTTTTCTCAAAGGAACTAAATAACTATCAACTCCATAAACTTCAGTTCGTAACAATTTTATCAATCTTGTTTAGGATTTTATCAAATGGATGGGCACGTATATTCAATAACATCCTTATTCTAAAATAAAATTTAGATCTGCTTTTAGAATTCTGCTTTAAAGATTACCTTATCTTAAATCAAGTTCTGTAAGTAAACTCAATTTTTTCAAAACTGATGATCCCAAAAGATATCAGGCTTATTATTTGTAAAAGTAAAGTGGGTAGCTATATGGAGAAAGAATAACATAATATATTTAAAATACATTTGATAGCATTTAAAAGATAAAAAATGATAATAATTTGGATTTATTTGTTCAAACAGGCGATCAGTATATTCCATATTATTTAGATTCGTTATTGATTCGATAATTAGAGAATATGATATCTTTTTCAATGATATGGATAGAAAGAAAGCTAGTAAAGGTCTTGTTATGATATAAAAATTGAATTAAATCATGAGAAGTGGAGATGTATAACTATGTAATAAAGTAAAAAACTAGCTACTGCCTAAAATAGTGCAATTTGTTCTGATGGTAAATCATCATCAAATAATGTACAAAGGTTAAGAGGCAGGAATGATAATGGCTAAAATGTTTTACGGCTGGAAAAAGCAATGTTAATTTTATAAACTTCCAAACAAAAGTTATTAATAGGCTATCGATGTTCTTTAAAGAGATGGAATTTATATAGCTAATATGAATATCTAAGATAATATTGAGTAAAATTCATCTTTTGGACTTCTTCAATAAATAAATCAAGATAAAATTTCACAACTTTAACTCAATTAAAAACATAATATCAAGAAAATACAAATGTGTAAATTTATACCAACTTATTAAAGCTATGTCCCAGCTAAATAAGTTTCTAACTCGATGTTTCGACCCAATGATTCTAACAATTCTTTGGTAAACAAAAGTACAGATAAGAAGATAGGTTTTCTTGAGGCTTATTCCAAAATACCTCAAGTAATACCACCTAAAAACACTTCTGAAGTAAAATAAATTCATTTCCAGCATAGTAATCTATCAGATAAATTTAATTACAGTCCTCAATAACAAAATGGCAAACAACTACTTATTTCATTTAAAAAAACATAAGAGCAATTGAAATTACCAGAAACATCGAATGTGAGATCAAAGGCATCTTTTTTGAAAGGTAGAGATAAAAATTATATTGATATTATAGAATAGAAATCAGAATATGTCATAAATTCATAAAATTCTAGAAGGTTAAAAGATGAACCAGCAAATGAAGATAGTATAAAAAAATAAGATATTATATATTTACAGGAACAATCTAACAAAATATAAAAGGATCAGGCTAGCATAGTATCAGAATATTATCCTTAAATTAAATATTCAGCTAGTTTTATCAAAAAAAATTCATTTTAGCCTCAGGAAAGTATCAAAGGGAAAAATACCAAGTAAAAAATAAGAGAATTCGAATGAATATAAATATAAATAAAGAAATAGTTAATTAGATTCAATAAGGAAAAGTAAACAGTCAATAAAATATAAATCATAGAAATCATCTTCAATTGATATTAATTTTAAATAAAAACAGTAAATTAAAAGTAAAATATTAAGTGGAAGTGGAATAAGACATACGTTTAAAAGTAGTTCAAAAGATGAGATGGTTAGATCTCCAATATCAAAAATATCTCATTCTAAAAGCATTAAATTGATATAGTTTAATTAAGCATAAAAAAAAGGAGAACAAGGGTATGTGCTACCTTCATCTTCTAAAAGTTACCGATCACCAGAAGTAATTAAAGTATAAAAAACAATATCTAAACCTAAATTTGGATTTAAAGTATAAAATTAAACAGAAACATAAGAAATATAAAGTCAATATTCTGATTCAAAGGTAGTTCATTCGATAAGTAAGTCATAGAGTATATCAATTGATCCTTCTCTTGCTATTTCTGAATCAATTAAATAGATTCCTGATAATTTTGCTGACCTATTAACTGTTAGAAAATAGAAAATAAGGGTAAATGAGTATGATAATAAAATAAAAGAGTTGTAGACAAAGATATCTAGAATGAAAGATAAAAAAGATAAAATTATACAAGAAAGTTAATATCAAAGATTAGTAAATAAATAAGATTAAAAAATAAATGCCTATTCCTCTTGAAATATTAGAATAGTAAAATAAAAAATTATTAAAAGTATTAAAGCCAATTCGAAACCCAATAAAATAAAAGGGATTTACTACTTATTCTAACGAATTTAAAGGCTAGATAATTAATTTATCAATAGTTCCTCTCAAATAATAAATAAAGAAACAAATGGTTTACTTAAAATGCCGTTTGTTTCATAATTAATACCTTTAGATTGGTCTTCAAACTAAAAACAAAATAATATCTCTTTATATTACTTTTCTAAAATCAATATAATAATTTTATATCACTATTTAAGAAAATTCACTTCAACTTTCGGAAAATATTGATGCAAGAGTGTACAAAATAGATGAAGGCAAACAAGTTAAATTCAAAACTCAAATAAAAGGTTATCAACTCTTTGGAAACATTTTTTAATTGGCTAAATTAAACATTCTTCTCAAATTAGATAAAAATAGACAATCAAAACACTATACTATACCTCTTCCTTACAACCTATATAACTAGTTTACCTTCCATCCTCCCTCACATGATGTTAAATTTAATAAATGCACTGATTGGCATTTCTGCTGTGAATCACTACTGACAAGTAACCATTACTTATAAGACCTTTTTCCTGAAGGATAATACTATGATGGTCTTTACTTAACCAAAGTATAGCTTAATGAGGAGTTATTTTAATATGGAATAGGAGTAGAAGGTTAGAAATGTAGTGTATATTTTAATAAAAAGCATGAATTAAAACAACTGGGCATCCTTAAGTGTATTTTAAGCATAATATCAAGATGATGAATGACAATCAGATTGTGATTTTTACTATTTCTTTTTTATTTCCTCCTTTTTCAGGATTTATCTTGAGCAATGATTCCATGTGCATATTGTTAGCTTCTACACATTTTTTGAAGCTAAACATGTTGCCTCCTACTCCGAAATAGTAAACTTTGTTGGCGAGGATTGCATATCCATCTTCTTTCAAACATTATTTTAAACATTTTAACAACTTATGATAGTTCTGTTCATTATAAATCAACTCGCTTCCGATTATGATGTCATACTTTTATGACTAACACTTTATTGCTTCCCAGTCTCCTGAAATAAAAATCATTTTCTAGCATTGTTCATCATTTATTTTCACGGTGGGCTTTGTCAATTTTTAAAGGACTTATTGATTGTAGTCCTGAAGACAAACTTCACTCGCTCCTAATTTAAGTGCCAAAATTCCAAGCAGGCCATGCCCACAGCCAATTTCCATAACTTTTTTGTCTTTAAATAGCTTTTGATGATTAGCCATATATATGGATAGATCAACAGTACACTACCAAAGTTTAAAGCCTCCCTCATACGATCCAGGAATGATGTCTACATTGTAAGCATTCATTTGGTTAGTATCAGAGATATATTTGAGCTTGAAGCCATTATCGATAGATAATAATGTTGTCTGGGGTTAAATTGTTTCTTGTTCCATAATGATTATTGAAAAAAAATGATGAAAAAATAATTTTAGAATTATAGTTCGAAACATTTGAAAAAAAGATTAAAATTTACATCTTTTTGATTTTTTACAATGATAAATGGTTTAAAAGCTTGTATTTCAATTTAAAAGGATAGCTAAAGATAGAAATCTCTAAAAGACTCTGAAAGTAAATAAAAAAGGTTCATCTTTAATCTTATCTACTTTTTTTTGTTCTCAGAAACCAATAAATAGCATTTAAGACAGCTTCAATATTTTCTGATTGCTCTATCATAACAATATATATAATAAATTCTAAGAAAAGCTAGTCATATTTATTTCAGACTTTAAGTGTTTTTGAGAATTTCACTGCTTTTATTCATAAAAATATTGTGTATAAACCTCAAATGAGCTCTTTAAATAGTTATTAGAATCAAGTTATAATAATAATATTATGGAACTAAGTTTAAACTAAAAACGGCAATGTCGAAGAGTTTCCATCACAGTACTATGAATTCCATCTAGAAACGAAAAAAACTGTTCAGGGATGTGTTTGTAAAGAAAATATCGATTAATAGCTCAGCTAAGAATATTGGTATAAAATACTCAACTGCGAAGGCAATAATAAAACGTTTTAAAGAAAATAAACTTAGTGGAAATCATTACGAGTCCTAAGATGAATCTTTTGACATAGAATTTTCACCATAATTATTAGTTCAGGATAGAAGAGAAAATGAGAATCCAGAGCCAACTGAGTTGAACTAAAACCAAGAATTATTGAATACAAGCTATGTTTTTTAAAACAATTATTATTACTATTGGAACTTTAATGGAGATTACGCTAATCCGAGCTGGTAACCATATATTCTAGTTCCTTTTTGGATGCCTTGAAATTCATTGATCAAAATAAAAATATTTAAAATTTATATATAAAATTTTTGCTTTCCCAATAATAGTATGAACAAAGGTTTTATTTCTAAGATTTTTTTCTTTCTTACAAACTTTTTAATTCTTGAAAAACATTTTTTAACAAATATTAAGATTTTACATTCTTTTCTTTGTTATAAAAATTATTAAAAATCTTTATAATTGTAGATTTAAATTTGTAAGATAAGAAATATATCAGTTCCAAAAAATATTTATTTTGATTAAATATTTTAACATTTTTAATTTTCAATTCACTCACAAAAGTTGTATCTCTAGAATTATAGGATAGAATATTAATAAAAATGATTAAATTATATCAAACTATCATCTTTAGAGCAAGCAAAGTTTAAACAGCCATCCAACATGCAATTCAAAGTCATTTGAAACCCTAAAGACTTGAAATAACAAATTAAAGTCATCGCCATTCTCGAGGAACTGATTCTCATTTTAACATCCTTATTGTATCAGATCAGTTTAAAGATCTTTCCAAAGTCAAACAACACCAACTGGTTTATTCTTCACTTGGAAGTTTAATGAAGTAAGTTCACGCTGTAACCCTGACATGTTACGAAAAATAGCCCTAAAATGCAAAAGCTTGGAGTCTTGGTTGTTTTCATTCGAAATAAAAGTGATATATTAAACTCTTTGATAGTCATAATATTTTGAAACTTTATGTAACACGATCCCGAAGAGCATCCTCTATCTGAGCCAGACTTGGGAGGAGATTAAGACATTTTTGATGGAGAAGATGATGACGAGGAAGAAAATCTCATGGATGATGATGAAGGTGACGTCGCTTCTTCAGATTCGTAACTGCAAGTATAAGATCCTTCACATGAAAAAGGATAAAACTAAGAATTTAAATAGGAATAAGATATGGATGATCCCATGAGAGAATACTTCTAAAAGTAGACAGCAGTCTTACAATGGCTTGCAGCTAATCCTGGTCAAAAATGGGTAGATAAAGATTTTCCAACGAATGGAACTCAGTTCTATTAAGATACTGCAAATCTTCCTACTTGGGGCTTGCTCTTTAAAAATCTAGAGTGGAAAAGACCTGAAGAAATCATTAAAGATCCTAAATTCATGATCATAGAAGATTAAAAGGGAAGTAAAATTATTGATATTGATGCTAAACATGGCATGTTCGGAGCTAGTCAATTTATTTCTGGACTGTCGATTATTGGAACTCGTTCACACCTGATAGATAAACTAATTATCGAAAAAGATTATTTTGATAAAGGTTTTGTTTCCTTCCAATTCTTTAAAAATGGAAAATGGGTTCAAGTTATTGTTGATACTTTGCTTCCTTATGAAAAAGAACAAAATAACAGAACATGCATCTATAGTTCTTGCACAAATCCTCAATAGTTTTGGATTCAACTCATGGAAAAAGCCTTTGCTAAACTTCATAGAAATTATCAACGTATTACTAATGTTAGCACTCTTGATGTCCTTGTTGATATGACTGGAGGGCTCTCAGAACAAGTTGAACTTCAGTTCAAAGGTGATAAAAAAGACCCAGTTGCACTTTGGCAAGGTCTTTATGGATATCTCCAGCAAAAGTTTATTCTTTCAGCTCTTAACAGTGTTGAATAAAGAGGTTTAAAAGATGCTGAACAAGGTCAACAAGGAATTCTTGAAAATCATCAATATACTATCCTTGATATGAGAGATTATCCTAAAGATAATTTAAAATTAGTCCGCTTGAGAAATCCTTGGGGAAATGAGGGAGTATGGACAGGTCCATTTTGTGAATAAGCTGATGATTGGTAAAAATATAAAGCAGTGAAGGAAGATGTTAAGAACGCACCAAAAACAAAGAAATCAGATGGATCATGGTGGATGTCATTCACTGATTTTTTACTTCAATTTGATAAAGTTGCTGTTAACAAAGTATTTTCTGAGAATTGGGAGGTCTATTCAATAGAAAGTCAATGGACACCTAAAACAAACGGAGGTAAATGTCCAATTCCAAATGAAAAGGGAGGCTAAACTAAATAAAATTTTAAAAATGAACATCTTCAGCCATAAAGTGATGATCGTTGGTTCAATAATCCTCAATTCAGAGTAAAAATTCAAAAAGATACTAAAATATATATCAGCTTAATGTTATAAGATCAAAATATCAGTGGACAACCTTACGTTTCTTGCGGATATATGCTTTCTTCAAGCAAATCAAAAAATGAACGATTCTGGTAACGACCTCCTGAAGCAGATATACTAGCTGAAGTTAACTATCATAATCAAATTCCTCTTCAAAGAGAGATTACTCAAATGTTTGTTCTTAAAAAAGGATAAAAATCACCAGGAATTTTTATAATAGTTCCTAACATCAATGATATCAAAGAACAGTTCAAAAAAGATTAAAGTAGAAAATTTTATTTAAGAATCTTTACTCCTGATGCAATAGATGTGACATAAATGCCTGAGACTATTGAACAAACTGTTGATGGAACATGGACTGAACAATTAGCAGGAGGAAGTAGAAAGATATAAATGAAATAGGATGGAAATAATAAAAAGAAAGGAGATTTCAAAGATAATCCTGCATGGTGCAAAAATCCTCAATATTTCGTAGTGGTCAAACAACCAACATTAGCTAAAGTTATTTTAAGAAAAGCTGGAACTAAAAAATATAAAGGATGGAAAATAGGTCTTACTGTTTGCAGATATTAAGCTCCTGAAGAAAAGAAAATTTAAAAAGAACCTAGAAGAGATAAGAAAAATGCTGGTCACAATATTCAAAGACTTATCCAACAGACAAGTGAATTTCTTAAGCCTCCAGTGTTAGGTGATGTTTAAAGAAAACTTCAAATCGATACTCATGAAAAATACAAATAATCAGGATATCTTAGTGAAGAAGTATCAGCTCTTTTCTTCAGATGGAATCCAACTTAAGGCCCTTTTATTCTTATTCCCTCATCTGATGGAGAATAACGAGTATTCAGCTATAAACTCACCATATTCAGCAACTCTCCAGTTGAAATGATTAGATTGGATGATTCAAAGAATCAAGTTTTAATGGGAAAATGGGAAAAAGATATTTCAGCTGGAGGATGCCATCTGAATGAAAAAGAAAAATAAGTATCTCATGTAATTATCTTGTTATTCAGAGAACATGGTCAATGAATCCTAAACTTTTACTTACTTTTAAAGAAGAAGAAATGATGTGGGAAGAACCCAGTCAACTCAAAATTACTCTTGCTATTGCAGAAAAGAACTGGAAGAAAATGAACCCAAACACAGTTAGTGGTATGATAGGCATATATCTGCTTGAAAAAAGATAAGGAAAGCTAGTTTATACTCCTGATGTCGTTATTTCTCAGACAAACTTTCTTCCAGTCAAGACAATAACTTTGGAGACCACAGTTGGTGGAGATAAACCTCTCCTGAAGGGAGGTTATATTATAATGCCCAGCACTTATGATAGAAACATTCAAGGAAGTTTTATTCTTTCAGTGAAGTGCGATCGTGCTTTCGATTTAGTTCCCACCAAATGATGATCAATATCATAATTACATCTTATCAGTTATTATAGTAAATACAAATACAAATGGGTATTCTTTAAAGTTGTGAAGGAGATCCTGGAATGAAGTTTACTCTTGATTAAAAACTATTTCGAGATTCTCAAGGACCTCGTTATTCATCTGATGATTATTTTTTTAAACCATCGAATGTTAAATTGTTTGGAGATCTACTTTATAAAAAAGGAAATAAAACTTAATTTGTACTTCAAACATTCTATACTAATAAAGGATCAAAAGTTGCTAACCAATCTTTGAGAATTTACGATTCTGCTCAATAATTTCTCGAGGAAAAAGGATGCAAAATCAAACTATAAACTCCCGTTTCCGATCCAAATATATTTGGCAATCAATTTTTGGTCTGTAAAATGAAAGGTCATCACAATTAGATGACAATCAAGTACGTATCTTTCAACAGATACGAATAGGACAAATTTAAATAGGCGCTATTTGAAGTCACTATGCTCCAAAAGAGTTTAACATAAGAAAACAATCGTTATGGTTATGTTTATAATTAAGCTTTTGTAGTTTAATCTGGCCTTCATAAAGATAACAAAGACAAATGTTTGATAGTTTTAGGATAAAATGCCTCTGCCTCTCTTTCTGAATTGATTCACTACCGTAAAATGTCTAAATCTCCATGGACAGAAAGTCAATATACTTCTCTATGCTATAATCTTATTAAATGTGTTCATTAATTACATAAAAAAAAATTAGCTCATAGAGATATTCGTCCTTTTAATTTTGTTTATAATGCTACTAAAAGAAGTTTTATTTTAGGAGGATTGCAGCATGCTACATCTGTTGAAAGTGATCCTAAAACTGGATATAATCTTTGTGGTGTACCATATTATTTACCTCCAAAACTTATCTAAATTGGAAAACGATAAGATTTTTCTTAATATTATATCTATAGTCCTTATAAAGTTGATATCTATGCTCTTGGAGTCACTTTATTGAACTGTCTTTTTCTCGATCAATTTACATCTCCTCAAATATTGGCCTAATCTTTGAAAAAATACACTCAAAAATGGAATTTCCTTCACAAAGTAAAATAAATGATTGGAGAGAATCCACCTCGCTTAGACTAAATTTTAGCTTCAGTAGGTACAAGTGAATCATTTCTCGAGTAACGTGCAAGTATAGAATCAATGCGTTATAGAATGAAACCTCAAGATAACTAATTTGTTGGTCGTAAGCAATCAATAGCTTAAAGTTATTATAGTATGTTTATGTATGATCAATGGGTTAGCTAAATTAATGAAGTAGTCAATTATTATGAAATGAATAAATGTTATATGCAGCTAGGAGATGTCTACAAGCAGATAGCTGATGTTTATCATGAACATGATGATACTTAAAGTAAATCTTATGATATTTAGAGGAAATGAAATAGTTTTATGGAAAAGCTTGTTCAACTTATTTGTTTATTAGTCAAGAATGTATAGATGAGAATAAAACATAGTAAGCTATAAAATATCTTTAAAAAGGTATTGATTGTAATCGAAAAGGATAAAGAGGATCGCCTAATCAATAACTTGCTTATCTTCTTAATCGTTTAGCTTTGACTTATCATAAAAAGGGTGATTGCGAAATAGCCAGAGCCTTTCAAGAGTAATCTCTAGATATCATTGCCAAGTATCTTTAATATCTATTCAGAGTTTATGGTACAAATACTCATTATTATGCTTAAATGTTAACTGATTCTGCTAAAATTGAATCTTAATTTCAATAATTCAAACAAGCATAAAATATGCTAAAAGCAGGACTCAAAATCATGGATAAAATAAAAGACTAAACACCTGAACAACATAGAATAAAAATAAAACTACTTGAAGCATTAGGAACTAATTATAGATTAAAAGCTCTTGAGAGGAGAGAGAAAAGTGATATTTATCGAAAAAAAGGAGAATAAGCTTTATTAGATGCTCTTTAAATAGCTTAAACTCATTAAGGAAACATTAGTCCATTAGTTGGTACCATTTTAATGTCACTTGGGAATATTTATTTCGATAGACGTGATTTTGAAAAAGCAAAAAAGACTTACTAAAAGTATAATTTATTTTATTAAGATCTCTTATCATTAAACAACATACTCAAGGTAAAAGAGAAACAATTGAAGTAGGAGAGTGTTTGACATTTTTAGCTAACTCAGAAAAATGTTTAAAATAACTTGATAAGGCAATCAAGCACTATGATTAAGCGATTGAAGTTTATCGAAGAGCATATGGAAATGATCATAATGAAAATACTGCAGTTGCTATAGGAAATCTTGGAATAGTATACAAGTAACTAGGTCATAAAGAGCAAGAAAAAGAATATTTATCTCTTGCAAAAACAATTCTTAAAGATCTTTTAGGATAACAAAGTCCGGATTATCAATATTTTGATCGTCAAAGTCGTTGAAAATGATAATTATATGCAATTAATACTATATTTTTAATAACTTTTAACCTTTTCTTTACAAATCGAAGGTTTATCTTTGATTTTGAATTTAAAAGTGGGTAATTATTTATATTATCATTCGAACATATGGTCCGAGAGTTAAAAAGCGATAAATTTTTATTCTAATGAAAGAATTTCCTTCTACTTATCAAAATAAAATTATCTAATGCTATTTTTTGTTCTATATTTTTTTAAATTGAGAACTCATCGAAGAATATTGGATAGAACATCTTTAACAAATCAATATTATTTGATTATTTAATCATTAATAAACTAATAACTATTATTCTTTCGACTTCTTTTTCACTCTACATTAGTAATGAGCTTTTGAACATTCTTTAAAAAATAAAACAACCATAAGTCAAAAATCCGGTCATTCAAAAAAATTCTTCTGAAAGCTTAATAACTATATTTTTGAAGAGTTGAAATAATTCTTCGTTAAATTTTTCAAAAACTGATTTGATATAAAACTTACTTATTCATTAGTTTATATTTTAGCTTTTTTTGATATGAATATTATAATTGTATTCGATTAAAACTCTTCTATGGAAATGCAAGCGCTAAATTCTTCGAAATGCTCTTAAGAAAACCAATTTACTTCTAGAATGGGTTACTTCTCATTTAGACATGAAATGATGAATATTTTGCCTCCTATGAAAAGAACATCTTAGTATATAGTTCACTTATGGAATTAACTATTAAACAATTAAAAAAACACTTAAAAGAGCTAGAGTGATAATATTTCAATGAAATATTCAATTTAGCCTTAAAATTAAAACAATTTTGACTAAATACTTTTGAAGCCAGCAGAAAACTGTGATAATTTAAATATTCAACAATCTTTAAAATCTTAAATCAAAGAGGAAAAGGTTTTAGACACAAAAATAGAACTAGCATAGGTTATTATTTAAGATATATCGAGTTCTACTCCAGAAAGTCGTAAAAAGAAGAACATCAAAAAGTTAATCAAACGTGCATCAACCAGATACTGACCCCAAATTAAAAGTAATGACCTGATTTTATCAAATTATCAACTATAACAATAATATCAATGATTAACTGAGCCAGGCATCTTCCCTTCTTTGAATCTTGTTGTCAGGGGTTGGGGTTGGGGTTGGGGTTGGGGTTGGGGTTGGGGTTGGGGTTGGGGTTGGGGTTGGGGTTGGGGTTGGGGTTGGGGATAGCGAGATAGTGATGCCTGACGAATAGGTCTGCTGGTTAGTGGTGAAGAACTTTGTCCTAGTTCATTATTTATAGTTGATAGTGAAGAGGTGTTTTTTGTTTTTTTTCCTTTAGAAGTAACAAGTTGTGAGGTAGTTCTTTTATTTTTTCTATCAACAAGAGCAACAAGAGTATCAGGGTTGGTTTAACTTAATTTATTCATCTAAGTATAAGATAAAATACATTAGAATGATGATAATCTTCTAAAAGTTGCATTTTTACATCTACTAAGGCATTTAAAATATTTTATTTTACTTGTTCTTTCATATACTTTGTCTTTATCTTAAACTCATTAAATATCTTCTGTTAACTATTCTCATTATTCATTTCAAAATGTTTTTTCATAGGTAAATTATGAGAGTTTACCATTTTCTTAGTATATTGATCAGCAACCTGCAAATCAAGTAACTAACTTCTCAGCTTAAAATAATCTTCAAGACTGGTTCCTGAATACTTATTACGAAAAATTACCTGATTATTCTTTTTCTAGACATGTCGATCCATCTAATTTAAAACTATTGATTTTTTGTTTTAAAATTATTTTTTAAATTAAGAAAATTCCTCAATCAGTTAATTACATTGATTTTTTGCATCAGTTCCACTTGTTTTTGTTTTTCTACGACCTGATCTAGAACGTAATCTTCTTTGCTAAGATTTTTTAAGTTCATCTTTAAGTCCATATTTCTCCTTATCATTGGATCTTTTAATACGTTCCAATTGCTTGACATCTATTCCTGTAGTATTTTTATAACTTTGCAATAGTTTTTGAACTTGCTCTGAAAACTCATATAGTTGTTACTAAAATTTGGTCAGCATATTTTGTTCAATACCTGATAAGTAAGAATCGTTAGGATCATTAATTCTTTTTAATAAGTCTAAAATGGTTGTAAGGTGATGTTGACAATCTGAAGTTGGATTGTAATTGAGATCTAGAGTACATTTAAGAATTGTTTAACGAATATGTTCATGCAGAATTATGTATAGTTTAGATAGTTCGCCTACTACCTCTTGAGATTTTTGAGATTTTTAGACAAATTTTCGCCATTATCTTTGAGTGTTTTCCATAATAAATTTAATATTTGTTATTCAATTAACTATTATAATAGTTCTTAAAATTTTGACTTCATTTCTTTGATTAAAGATAATTTAGTCTTTATTTTCGTTCAATAAAAAAAATAATATTTATAAAATTAGTAAAAAATCATGCAAAATTGCCTTTTTGATTGAAAGAACTAAAATTTCCAGAACCAAATCCTGGAAAACCTCCAAAGCCTCCAAAATTTTTAGCCTTTGATGATCCTCTGTTTTTTTTATTTCCATTTGTTCCACCTCTCATTCCTCCGAAATTCGATTAAAATCCTCCCAAATCATCTCCTCCTTGATTAAAAAACATAGAAAACAATTGAGAAGGATCTATTCCTTGTCCTCCCATATCTTTTCCATTGAAGGTAAACTTAGTATTTCCACCTCCCATGTTTCCCATATTACTTGAACTGAAATAAGTCCCTTGCTGACCCATATCTTGGAATCCATCAAAACCAGTATCACCATCATATTCCATTTGTCCACAGTCGTATTTCTTTCTTTTCTCTGGATCAGTTAGTACTCCATGAGCTTCAGCTATGTCTTTAAATTTCTTTGCTGCTTCTTCTTGTTCTATGTCGCTTTTGTTTCTATTTCTGTCTGGATGGAATTTCAAAGCTAAAGATTTATATGCTTTCTTGATTTATGCATCTGTTGATTTCTTTGTTACTCCTAATATAGCATAGTAATCTTTTTTCTTGGCTTGTCTTTATTTTTTCTGAGCCTCTTATATTTTAGCTTTTAAGTTTATTTTTGGGTCAAGTTCTTGAATTTTACCATAATCCTGGATAGCTGCAGAGTATTCAGCTCTTTCCATGTTGAGTTCAGCTCTTCTTACTAAAGATTTCATGTAATTTGGGTCTAGTTCAAGAGATTTATTAAGATCTTGAAGAGCTTTGATCTTTTATCCTGTTTTCATATAACATAGAGCTCTGTTGGAATAAATAACTGAGTTAAGTTTTTTATTGTAGGGATCCAAATTAAGAGCTTATGAATATTTTGCTTCTGCTTCTCTATATTTCTTTTCTTTTATCAATTCGTTTCCTTGTTATTTAAAAACTTAACATCTTTTGGCCTTATTAAGAGCTTTTTGACATTTAGTATTTTATGGGTCTAATCTCATACCATCAGAAAATAGTTTCTTAGCTTTTGTACTATCGCCATTATATAGTTCGATTATTCCTTTCAAATAGTAAAACTAAGGAGTATTTTAGTTATGCATTGAGGATAGTAATTGACTTGCTTCAGTAGTTTATCCAGTCTTAGCTAAACATTAAACTTTATTGAGTTTCAATGTTTTGTTTATTGGTATTTTTGTAACCAAATAGTTGATACAAGAAAGAGCTTAAGAATAATCGTTAGATTTATCTCCTGCAAGATATCGATCGTAGTTAGATTTGAGAGATTATACTTCTTCAAGTTAGTTATTTGATGTAATATTTTTTTAGATGTTTGCATAGGATTTCATGGCTTCAACAGCTTCTTAGAATTTTAATATATTGACACATGCTTGAGACTTTTTTTTGTAAACCTTAGCAAACTGAGGATTCAATCGAAGAGCTATATTACAATCTCTAATGCACTCTTCAAAACGATTCAAGTTGAAATAGCAAAGAGATCTGTTTGAAAAGAATGAAGGATCTTCATAAACTTCGATAGCTTTGGTATAGTATTGAATAGCTTTGTTGTAGTCTTGCGATTTGTAGGCTTGATTTCCTTGATCTTTGTATTTTTGAGCAACACTGTTGTATTAGATATCCATTGTTTTGTTTTATTATACTTGTCAGTTTTTTCTAATTTGATCTATATAAAATAGAGTTTTCTAGAATACTCTTTTTATTTGTTGATTTCTGATAAAAACAATCAAAATAAAAGTTGTTCTTTTTGTTAAATTTTGATAAACAAGTATTAGTTAGGTGAGTTTTATTCTTACTAAGTATATTATCAAGATAAGATAATGATATATTTTAAAAACAAAAAGAGGGGTTGGGGTTGGGGTTGGGGTTGGGGTTGGGGTTGGGGTTGGGGTTGGGGTTGGGGTTGGGGTTGGGGTTGGGGTTGGGGTTGGGGTTGGGGTTGGGGTTGGGGTTGGGGTTGGG
>CAXIUT010000095.1:0-16278 GCA_964035545.1 Bugula neritina
CCCAACCCCAACCCCAACCCCAACCCCAACCCCAACCCCAACCCCAACCCCAACCCCAACCCCAACCCCAACCCCAACCCCTAATTGATTTAAAAGTAATTTTTAATTAATATTTTATCGAGGAATAAATATTAAAGAAAATAAAAAATTTTATTTTTACCTTTTGTGCACGATCCCCAACCCCAACCCCAACCCCAAATTGATTTTTATTGATATATTTTTATTTATTTATCTAAACTGTTTTGATATAATTAATAATATTTATTCATCATCATTTTTTAGCCTCATTTAGTAACGGATACCTCATAAACTAACAGCCTCTTTGCAAGATAATTCTGATTTGATCAAAATTTTTCCACAAAATTTATAAACTACTTTCCTGTTTTAATGTTTTTTCAAATATCTAAACATAAGTATAAAGTTCTCTTAATAAACTAAAATGCTGAGAAAATAATTTTGTTCCTACATTCACCCTTTATTTAATCAAATTTTCGTTCTAATTTACTTCACTTTGTTGAGAATTCTTATTTAAAAACTGTCCATCATCTTGATTGATTATTTTTCTTTTTTATTAGATTTATAATTGTGTTTATTTTGAGAATTAAAAGCTTTCTTCTTTTTGTTTTTTATTTCTAGGACAAATGTGTAAAAAAGGAAATGGAGCATCAAAACCATATCTTTGAGTTGCTGTTATAAAATTATTGACATTAAAATCATAGCCATTTTTTCCAGCAGTAACAGTATATAGATAAAGTTTAGCCATTTGAAGATCACTTTTAATCGGAAAACGATACTGTAAATCATCACCAGCTCGATAAAGAAAGGTCTGATCAACAAAAATTTACTTCATCTCATCGATAGAAAAATATCCTTAGTTTTATTCAAATAGTCTTGAAAAATTTCTAGCTAAAGAACTACATATTCTTTTTTTAGAAGCCATATATTCATCAAAGAAAAGAGAAATAGCATAGTCAAAATCACAATATTACTATTTATCGAAAATTCTTAAATCTTTATCAAGTTTTGCCAAAAGTCTGGATTTATTTACTTAATCTGTAAAATATAAAGAAGCTTTAAGGAGTTTTTTAACTTGTTTAACTGCTATGTAGTTGACTCCTTCTTCCTCATAAGATTGATAAACTATCAGCTTTCTATAAATAGCAAAATAAAAATTTTGACTATTATAATCAAGTTTATAGTTGAATCCATCGATGCTATCAAATAAAGGATGATATCTCATTACATCCATCAGTTGACAAAAAAGTTATGCTTTTTTCCAATATCGACTATAATACTTTAAAGAAATAATAAACTATAGGAGCTTTACTTAGGCTAGTCTTCTGATTCTGTACTTATGAATAAAGTAAAATACTACAAATTAGTCAAATTGCATTCCATTTCCTATCACTCCTGTTGTCATCTCACTTTAATAATTCATTCTCTCTGAATATATTGATTTTATCAACTGTTTCATATATTACCAAGGAAGAACCTTACCATTCTCATTATTTTTTGACATATTTTCAAGAAAGGTTAATAAAATTGGGGTAAGTGTCCATGGCTTATCAGCATGCTTTTCTATTTTAAAGTTTTCAACAGGTATGTTTTTCTCCTTGACCTTGAGCTGATCTATTAAATGTCCTTCTTTTGCAAAATCAACATTTATTGAGCTTGGGTCACCAAGTTCAAATGGAAGCTCTTACTGAGCATTTGTAAAAATGGCTCCAGCTTGAGTCAATAGTTCACTTTCATCAACTTGAGTTCCTGTTGAAACTTTACTACACTTAGTCATAGCTTTGATCAATTCTCTCATATTTACTAAGTTCAATCCTGCTTCTTTTTGTTATTTTTCCATACTACCCATCATAGTTGAAAGCTACTTTAAAGATGAAAAAATTTCCGACGAGCCTTCTTATTCAGCTGCTTCTCGACTTTTTTACAGTTTGGTAAGATAATTTGATACTTTAGACATATCTCCTTGAAGAAGATGATATATTTATCTCATTTCTGATCCAACCATTTAAAGTTATGTGTCTGCCATGCTTAATTGAGCACTTTAAAGTTATCTAAGATGTTAGATTTTTTATATTTTTTATTTCCACTGCTCTTCTTGATTTTATAGTTCTCGATTGATTTTCAATAAAGCAGCATTCTTTTTATCTTTCTAATCAAGCAATCTATCACTTCTTTTTAAGAGCTTTACTACCACATATTTAAGAGTGTTCATGAAATCAGCCCAATTATCTTCAAAATTACCTGTTAGAAGAGGTTTATAAAGTCTAAGGTTGTCTAAGTTTTAAAGAAAATTATTATGTATAGGTTCTAATGAACGTACTATAGATAATACATCTTATCCAGTTTCTAAAGGAAAATCTTTTAGGTAGACATAGAAAGAAGGCATTGTTTTAAGCTTAGACTAAACTGTAGAAGCTAATTCTTTCAGCTTTGTTTTTGATCTAAAATTAGATCTTTTAGTTGGAGAAGGAGTAAAAGCTATTGAACTATCCATATTAAAATTATTATCACTGAGATATTTACTTCTTATATTTGAATAGTAATTTGCGATAATTAAATCAGATATAATAAGTCAAATAAGTTTTAATCAGATTAATAAATATAGATTAACTGATGTTGTTTGATTGTTTAAATAATTTAATTGATGAGATATAATAATTATTTGAGGTAAATGAAGGTTAGATCTAGCGTGAAGAAGATGTGCAAAGGATGTAAGGTGGTCAAATATAATCAAAAAATTTACATAAAATGCAAATAAAATCCTAGACATAAACAAAGACAACTCTTTAGTACTGCTAAAAATAACTTTATCTATCCTGAATCTCTATCAAAAAATACTTTTAACATCATTCAAGTCACCATCAACAGAATCACCTATTCTGAAATACAACAATGGCTTTTATGATACTTAACTCAAATATATTTTATGGCTTAACTCAAATATATTTTATGACTTAACTCAAATATATTTTATGACTTAACTCAAATATATTTTAAGATACTATTAAGATTTAATCAACCACTACCTTCAATTGTACAAACTTTTCAACTTATAAGCCACCTTTTCGATTAACTCTTTTTCATGATATCGCTCATTCTAAATATTAGAAAACAAATTTAACACTTTCTAACAGTAAATAAGGATGTTGTTAATTGACCCTCTCTTTGAAGTCTTTAAAATATTTTAATATAAACCTACCATCTTATCCATTTCAAGAAGAACATGCTTTACCCCAACAAAATTATTCACTGATAGCTCAAGACTCAAAAGTTCTTCTAAACTTTAGAACTATTTTCTTTTAATATTTTAATATTCCTCTACAAAGTCTATATTATTAATAAAGTACTTGAATTCGAAGATAAAAGTTGGTATATAATTTGATAAGCTAGAGTTTTAGTCTCCTGAAAAATTATCTTTTTTTCATATTCTTTCCTAATAGAACTACTTTCTTGTTCAATCGACTTAAGCATGACCAAAGCCTAATTAATTTGAATATTTAACTTAAATTGAATTTGAATTTTTAACAGCAGACAAACCACTTTATATTCAGACAATTTTTGAAGTTAACAATGCTTGATTACTTGTTAGACCTTCACCAGAGCATCATGATACATATTAGTATTCATCAATATTTTTATACTTACTATATGGCTTTCAAGCAACTACTCTTTTACATATCCATATTTCAAACAAAAGTTAATCAACTATTAAGCTTCATGATATGAGTATGAGAAGTATCCATTTGCAAATTGGGTTTTCAAGATAGCTAATTTCAGATAAATCAAGTCTAATGGTGAAAGGGCTGAAGTCTCAAGACTCTTAAGTTACTGGAGATATTTTTATATAAGTTTTTTTTGGTTATTTTTTCTATACTGCTAAACTTTATTAAAGAGTTGATCAAAAATAGATTTTTTTTGAAACTGTTGATAAGGCTCTGTTTATAGAAGTTAATTTCTTTGATAATAATCATTCATAAGAAGAGGAGTTAGCTCTGGCAAATGAGTTAGAACTGCTAGTTTACAAAGAAAATTGGGTAGTAAGAGGGATCTAAAGGAATGATAAATATTTTTACAGTTTGACTAAAAAGTATTATGAATTTTTTTTTTACTGAAGTGGAGAGCATCTGTCCAGTTAATATTTCTATGTTTAAGGAGCATAATATGAGGATCTTGAGTGTTATAATGTTTTTATGTTATACTGTAGCTGAGACAACTATAGACCATAAGCAGAATATTATTAAGATTAAGAGAATGAGTTATAGCATGCTAATTAAGAAGAATCTGTTAAGCGTGCTTTCCTAACTGTTCTGAGATGCGGTAAAGATATATTATGCAATTATTGATAGACTCCTCATCTGTATTGTTTTGACTGATCCTCATTCCCTCGGATATTGATTGCAAACTCTCTTATAAACAGTTTAGCTTGAGGTTAAGATAAGCATTTGATAAAATACAATGATTAATCTTATTACTCATAAGACTTATCTCTGACTTCTCCTGGAAAAGGTTTCCTAAACTCTTATCAAAGTAACGGTGCATAGCACTGATAGCAGCGATAGGCTGTCCTGCATCAGCTCCAACCAAAGAACTTAAATAACTACTTTTGTGAGTGTGATCATATTAACTTAAAGCATTGACTTTTTTTGCTACTTCTTCAGGATTTACCTTATAATTTTACAAATTGAATTTGATTTATTCAATTGATTTTGTTAGTAAAAACTAATGGTGGGGTTGTATTATGGGGTTGCCTTTTCTATATTCTTCAAACTGTTCATAAATTGCTACCATCTCCTTAAAGTCAAGTTTTTAAAAATATATGTACATTCTCCTGACAAGGAAGTCAATAAGATTACCTTGTTCTAATTTGTTATTTCTTAAACTTCTAAGTGTCTTTAACATCTTTGACATTTATCGATAAAAGTCATTAAATGTTTTTATCTTTTTTATACTCTCTTGATAACGCTCCAAAAATTAACTACTATTAGTCACTGAAAGTAACTCATCTTCATACTGTTGATTGGTCAGACATTGAATAGAGTTAGTGGTACTCAGAATCTTTTCTATCAGAAACTGCACACTAGCATTTCTTGGATCTTTTTCTTCACCTTCGACAGTACTTTCATGAAGACAGAATAAAGTTGAAATCAAAGGAGGAGTAAAAAAGTTTGCATAAATCATTTTAAAAATTCAAATATAAACTCAATTAAACAAGTCATGATTAATTTAAAAATATAAGTCATTAGTTATTAATCAAAAATTAGGAATCGCTTTTTTTATTGTTTAATTATAGATATTGATAATGGAAATCAATTTTATATGAATTAAAATTATATTACTTTGCTCTATTATAATGATAGATTAGTCTAATTTGCCTGTCTGTCTGTAGTACTCCAAAGTGTTTGAAGACCTTAATGTATTGACTAAGTAAGCCAACTCTTCTCTTCCTAAAAAACCAACTTTTAGTAGTTTTTCTTTTAATCATCTCCTTTTAACAATCAATCAAAATGGCCTTAAAATTATTATTCGCTATTTACATTAAAAACTAAAAGGCCTTATTGAAAGTAAGCATCCAAACTACTCTCTCAATGAAGATCTAGTAATTTTGGCAAATCTCAGGGTCAACTAATATAATCTACAAACTAAAAATATAGGCGAAGTAATGATTTAATTACTTCGAAATATGTTAAAAAAAGATTATATTGCAATAAACTAAATCTTGAATTTACTTCCAGGTCTTTTTTAATTTGAAAACACAATGAAAGTAATAGATAATAACTATCGATTCATGATAATATTTCCTCATTAAAAGCTAACTGAATAGTGGATTATTTCATGGAAAAGCAATCAATTTCTTTAATACTGCTCTTTACCTTAAATTGATTAATATCTGCATCAATATACCATCGAAAATACATCAACTCAACTAGTATATATAAAAAATAATTATTAAACTTACTCATTCATTGCTAACTAAAACCATCCAACCAAGAAATCAATTTTAAATCTTGCATAATTAAATGATAATTAAATAATAAATATTTAAGAAAAGTAATAAGAAATCTTCTCAATAATATAAATTTAAGATAAATCCCAAATACATGCGAACAATAACTTATACTAATCTAAAATAAACATCAATTCATATTTTTAACCAGAAAAAATAAAATAATATAGCTAATTATAAATCATATTTATAAGAAGAAAACTATTGAATTTATTATCTCTAAGAAAGTAACAAATAAAAATATCAAATAAAAAAAGAATATAAAAAGAATACAAATTTTATGATAAAAAGAACAGAAAAGATATTACTTTATGTTTTTAAAATATATCAACTAAATGTTAATAATGGATTAATTCTTAGAATATAAATAATAAGTCAGTCAACTCAATGCTATAATTGTCAGAAATACTCATACAAATCCTACATTAATAAAATTCATAAACAATTATTAGAAAATAATTAAATGGTATCGTTGATCTGACCTAAAATAGTTAAAACTAATAAAAATTAATTAATATCGATTTAATTTAAAATGATTATAATATCAATTGTAACTGTTTATCTCTCAATAAATAATCAATCAGAAAAATGTCATAAACGAAAATAAAATAAATCTTTAAAGCAGCATAAACCAAATATAAGGATCATTCAAATAGTTCTTTTCTTTAAAACAAAATACCTACTGAACAATCAAACAGTAAAAAAAATAAAAATCATTCTCGACATAATTTAAAATGATATTGATAGCATTATTATTATAATATTTATAAATCACAATGGAGAGTAAGGAGAGTCGATGTCTTGAACTACCGATTACTACATTCCAAATATGCTAGAGTTTGATTCTTACAAAATATCTTTTAAAGACTACTTAGAGGGAATATCTTTTTGCTTTTTATCATCTGATGGATTGTGGGAGAAGTTAAATGGAACAGATAGCTGAAGATCCATCTCTGCTACAGTTTTCTAGTAATCCAAAGAATGAATCATTTCCTAGTTTATGGAATCCGCCTTACTCAACCTTAAAAACCAAACATCTTTCAATGCCTCCTCAGCAGTTAACCTTTCCTCTTTATCTTTCTTCAAAAGTCTCTTCACCAAGTTCTTCGGACTCTGAGAACATTGAAAATTCAATTTTTCAGGAAATACTATATTTCCTTTAAGAATGTTAGCAATAGTATCAATGTGGTACTAAGCTTCAAAAGGAGTTGAGCCAGTTATCAGTTTAAAGATAGTGACTCCTATGGCCCACAAGTCAACTCTTTCATCGTAGCCTCCTCCTTCTAACATTTATGGAGCTCGATAGTAAGGAGTTCCAGTAGGAGTAAGCATATCTCTCTTTATTCCTCTTTCTTATATTTTCTTACTTATACCAAAATCAATTAATTTAATAGCTCTTTTCTATTGATCATAAAGAATGTTTTCAGGTTTAATATCCCGGTGACATATTTTCCTCTCGTGAATGTACTTTAAAGTTTTTAGTAATTGTTTTACTATAACTTTAAGTTCTTCCTCTGATTATATTTTCACTTCTTCAAGGTTAGGAAAAGGAAAGTATTCCATGACAAGATAACATCTAGAGTTTTTAGGTTAAAAAAAGAGAGCCTTATAGATTAAAACATGTTTGTATTTGAGTTCTTTAACTGCTACAAAATTCTTTTTCAAAAAAAGAGTATGCTAGTGTTCTAAAGTAATAGTTTTAACCGCCCAAACCTATCCTGTTAATTTTTATCTACATTTGTGTACGACTCCATGAGCTCCTTCCCCAGTCTTTTGTCCTATCTCATATTTATCATTGAATAAAGATTTTCCACTCTATTACTAATCAGAACTAATTTCATTTTATACATTTTTAAAGTTGACATCTTTATCGAATAATTGTAAACTATTTTTTCTCTGTCGTTTTTATAATTTTTATACAAGTCTTTTTCCAGTCGCAAGAATCGCATTATTTGTAGATAAACTCTGTCTAATCAATGCCATTTTATTCTTTCTAGAAACTGCCAAAGATTACTTCTACATTAAATAACTATTATTCTAAATTATCAAAGTTAAACAAACAACTAAAAAGTTATACTTTCTAATTAAAATTATCAATAGAATTATATTTTGAAAAACAACTCAGACTGTCTTGATATTTTTAGCTAAAATAGTTAAGAATCATTCGAGTCTCCGATAATCCTCTTTCTTAAAACATGGACAACAAGAACAAAACCTCATCAACCAACTACTATTATCAGAACTACCTCTATGGCCACTCTTCTTTGACTCCAATTAAATTTGCTCCAACCTTCGATTCTACATCTTCAAAATTTCATCCACTTCTTTGCCCTTCCTTGAAATCTGCTTGTTGGGTAACTCATTCTTTATCTTCATTAATTTGATAAGTTCACTGTGTTACTGACTTTCTTTAACTTTAACCTTGTTATTAATAGGTGGAGTGTACTGCATAATGCCATACCTACAATAAAAGGAAGAATCTCAGTCACTCTCCACAAATACTCTTGAGAAAACTATTATTTTTTATCACTTTCCTTAGGTTTTAGATCCAGCTTTCCAGAAGAATCAGAGTTAAGTACCTTACCAAAGACCTAGTACTAGTCATTTTCTTTAATTTTCTTTTTATGAGAACAGAGATATGCCTGTGTAAAGATATTTTTAATAGTAATTAGTTCTCCTATTCTCCAAAACTAATCCTGTCCATTATCAATCAACTCTATCGTCCACTCTTGGTGATCTTGGTAGTCTT
Source organism: Bugula neritina (assembly GCA_964035545.1). Taxonomy (NCBI): domain Eukaryota; kingdom Metazoa; phylum Bryozoa; class Gymnolaemata; order Cheilostomatida; family Bugulidae; genus Bugula; species Bugula neritina. Next base: position 8,769 of record CAXIUT010000095.1, read on the forward strand.
TGGAAGATTAAAGAGAAACTTCCATGTTATTAGATATTGAACTTTCGAAGTGAGATGATAGATGCAATTGCTTATTTGTCTAGCTGTGACACAACAAAAGCTAATCTTTATATTTAAAGTGATAAGAACTTGAAGGGTCAATCCTTTTAACAGGCACAAACCTCAAATAAAAAAGAAATACCAGTCAGAATCATCAGATGACCTATGACATGATACAGCTTGCTTTAAAGATCCTGAACTCCACTCAAATGGACAACTGTGTAGTCTTTGACCTGTCAGCATGTTTGTCAGTTTTATTTTGTCATAACACTTAATGTTGCTTCCATTTTGCACTCCCTATTCAGCCATTTATCACAATCAATCTTTTAAAATGAAAGTCATTTATTTTAATTACAAACAACCATTTAAGAATATTCAAAATATTAAATAATTCAAGATAATAGATCACCAAACTTCGTCATTATAGAGAAGATTCATCAGCTTTCCAATCATACTCTTAAACATGGTATTTCTTGACACAATTCTCCTGGATTCTTCCAAATCATCATCTCCGAAATCATAATTCCAAAAAGATAACTAGCAACCTTCTTCATTAAGCATCAACTTTGATATTTCATTAGAAAACAAAGTATTACTCGAACTATACTTGCTCTTGCTGGTTTCTTCCTCAATAAAAATAGCCAAAATTGAATCAAGAATGTTAGGTTCTGCTTCTTGCTCACTAAAAGATCCCTTTGACCTGAGATAAGTCCTGAAATAAGCAAACCCTGATGCGATCTTTTTTATATTTTTCAAAGAATTACTATTAATGTATTTGTACTCTCTTGCTCTGAGAAAGTAGTGTTGGAGCAATTCCTGAGCTATTTTAGACTCCTCTTTAGTTTATTCGTTGTTTTGTTCTATTCCTTCAAAACTACTTTGATAATACTCACTAATATGTTAAACTTTCTTTTCCTTGAACACTGTCTGGATGATGTCTTCATTTTTATTTATAAAGCTTTACAATCGCTGGTCCACCATTTCATCATAAACCTCTCTACAAATGTTAATGTTCTTTTATACTGAAAGATCCATAATAATATCAATCTTCTATAACTGCAACTACTTCTTGTACTCAGAACTTGGTTCAGCTATAATCCATAGAGTCACATTTATATTGAGTATAATTTTATCATTAACAAGACTGTTGATCAACTAGAAATCCCTTTTGTTTGGATTACTCACTAAAAGTACTGAATTATTGCATTGAGATAAAAAAGTAATCAAAGTAGGTCCATCATATTGAGAAGGCCACTTATAGGTGCAAATTCCTTCAAGCCTGAGAGTCCTCTCAATAAAAGTCACTTATTCTGTTATAATCATTAAATGAAGAGTCTTCATATGTAGCTGGTTGAAAAGACTATTCAAAACTATTAACTTTACTGTTGATAAACTATCTTCTTGCAGATAAGGAAATTTTATCTGATTAATCGTTTCAAGTAGTTTTTTGAAGTTATAAGCTATAGTTTCTTCATTCCTGGCATCTGAACAGTGAATATATTAGCAAGTAAGACCAGCTATTCTACTAAAAAAAGCATTATTACGACTTGTTCTACCATAAGAAGGATAGCTACTGATCAGATAACTTGAACGACCTGTTTTTGCAACTATTCCTTATGTAGAAACCCTTGAAACATAAGGCTAAACTGATAAATAGGCACAAAGATCCAAAGAGTCTCCAATCTTTATAAGTCCAGAATGGTTTTGATCTAAGTAGAGTTCCATTTATCCTTTGTGAAATATCTATTATTTAGAATATCCTGACTTCATTGCACAAAAAATATTGATCTTCTGACAGTTCATGTAAACTTCATCCTCTACTTTAGAAAACTTCATCTTAGCAGAACAAAGACCACATCTTGGAATTTCTTTCACAACTACTTCCTTCAAATTTTGGGACTTACTTCTCACTATATCAATCAGTCTCTGTTTGCGTCTGAACGCCAACTTCTTTTAGTCACATTTACAAGCCAAATCCCAAACCTCAGTCCAGCTGGAAAGATACAACTCAAGTTGACTGATTTTCATTATCCTACAATCTTTCAGGTACACTAACACTCCATTGGTTTGTTCAAACACAGAAGTCAAGAATTAAGATGACTATAAGTTATGTCTTGGAAGAGAGCAGTTCTGAATCTGAAAGCTGAGATTTATTCCGAAAGCAGGAGCTTTTTTGTTTTATTCAGCCATCATCTCAAGGACTGACAATTAAACCAGATGGGAAAACTCAGGGAAGTTTCCGATAATGAAGGAGGCAATTTATTTAGAGTTTCTGAGAGTTTTGATGAGGTCTATTTTGACTGAGAGAGTCAGGATTCTATGAGTGTAGTCGTAGTTGATAGGTATTTGTTTGATGACAGAAGGAAGGTACTCTGCTTTGATATGAGTTTTGAGATGGTGTTCAAGCAACATTTTAAATTATAGCTAGTAATTAATTTGTTGACGATTTGAAGTTTAACTATTTTGAGTCAGATTATTATAATATTGAACTTTATTTATAAATTAAATTATTGTCATTTACTTTATTTTGGTCAATGAAGTGGTTGGGGTTGGGGTTGGGGTTGGGGTTGGGGTTGGGGTTGGGGTTGGGGTTGGGGTTGGGGTTGGGTAATTTTTTCGTCAAGTGAGAAAACAAAAGTAATTTTTGAATTATTCTGGGATAAGTAATAACTAATTCACTAAGAATCAATTTAATTTTAATTTTTAAAATTACTCTTTATGACTTTACAATACTTTCTTGAATATTTTATTATTATAAATAATGGGGTTGGGGTTGGGGTTGGGGTTGGGGTTGGGGTTGGGGTTGGGGTTGGGGTTGGGGTTGGGGTTGGGGTTGGGGTTGGGAGTTATTTACAAACGTTTCTAATAGTCGCGAGTTATAAACCGTAATCCTAAACACTAGTTACCTATCTAGGTAATAGCTCAATTGATATCATCACTTAAAGGGTGTCCTCCTTCTTATATTCAAAAATGTATATCTCAAGCATTAATAAAAGAAACAATTTCTTGGAATTAGTTTTTAACATTTTTAGATCAATAGAGTGAAGTCAGATAACAGATACTTGAATGGTTAATGTATGAAAAGACAGTTATTAAATATAAAGAAGATAAATAATGGCCTTTGAGATCTAAAATTAATACCTTTTTTTAATAAATAACTTTTCTTAAATTTATATCATTAGGATAAAGCGATAAACTTATTCTTTGCTGCATTGATAATGTTTAGTTCTTTTTACTAGAAGAAATTAACCATAAAATTACTATCATTGATAAGTATAAAAATAAATCAGAAAAAATAGCATAAGATAGACCTAAATTCATAGCATAAGATAGACCTAAATTCATAGAATAAGAAACTGGAAATAATAAATAAATGTCTAAAATACTCCTCAAAAATGATTCAAAAGTAAAAAAAAATAAAATCAATAGAAGTCTACATAGAACTTAAAAAAAAGAAATATAAAAAAATGTCAACCTAGTCATGAACTCATCTTCTAAAATGCCTTATATGACTAATTCAGTCAAATAAGATTAAGATTAATAAACCTACTTCAAAAAATAAAGAAAAAATATCAACTCTCTCTTCAATATTTGGAAAGATCTTGATTTTGATAATAGTGTATCATATGCAAAAGTAGTCGCTCCTAGAATTAGCGAAAGAGCCATCAATCAAGCACAGGTTTCTACACTAAAAGATCTATACAGTGGAATGGTCGAATAAAGACCTCATCACTAGAAGAAGCTGGGTGCTTCAAGTTATGGAGCAAAACCTCTAGACAAGGCTTATGGTCTATTGAAGCAACTTCACCGTCAGAAACGTGTTCTAAGTTACAATCCATATGCAGCTGTTCGTAGTACAAATAATTCCTAGTACTAGATTCGTTTTAAGAAGCCGATCAAAGAGCGGAAAGAACGTGAATATACTCATGAGAACAATAAAGAAGTGTACAATAGTACGTTACGTTGTTTGGCAGTGATATATTTCAATATGTAGGTGGCCTTGATCAAAGTAGTAAAATAGTTTAACAAGGTAAGTTTGTAAGAGCAAGATAAAATAAGAATAATAACTGAAAACTAGCAGAAAAAGAACGAAATAATCTAAGCTGTAGACTTTTACTATCACTCTATAGTAGGAAAATGGTTTTTGATAGTTCTTATTCGAGTCGAGTACAAAAACGAATTAAGAAATGAGAACTAGTCGTATATTAGAGGGTATCAGATCAAGTTAGTGGATAACAAGAGACGTCAAGATCAAGATTACCGTTTTGTATCAAAAAAATAAGTATTTTCATTGAGTTTAAGCAACAAAGACAAAAAAGATGAATTAGTTCATCACGAAGTATTCAGAATGGAAATGCAAACTGAATACGGAATACATTTCATAACTGTTGGCGGAAAGTATCTTAGCATTCGATAAGATTACATTTAAAAACAAGGAATCAACTCATTGCTAAAATCAACTCAAACGACAACAAGTAAAAATAACTAGGATTTATATTTTACTTTTCATCATGAGGAAAAGTTTAAAAATTCAGGACTGAGTTTAAGTTGTTTATCTGTTGGAGTATAAATAAATAAAATAGTCTTTGGAACCATTAGAGGAATCATGATTATCTACGACACCTTCAGCCACTTCTTCAAAATAAAAAAAGTAGCCAATTCACAGATAACCTAAATAAAAGTAGTAGGAACTTTAGCCTATGTTTTAACTCTTGATTAAAAGCTAATAGTAATCTAACTCATCAAATTGGACTAAGTACAACATCTAAACATTCGGAATTAAACCAAATTGCACTAAAAAATAAAAAGCTTTTAGATATTTAAAAATTTAATATACTTCTATGGTACAGAAGTAAGATCATACTGTCAGTATATCAATGAATCACTCCAACACTAAAAGAGAAAACTACAAACTATTTACAAATGGAGGTTGGACAAGTTATTGCATCAGTAAGACGTTTATTAGAAGGAATAAAAATAAAAACATAAAAATATTATCAAATATCTGCCAAAAAATGCTATATAGTCCAATATATCAAATATAGAAATGGTGCTAACTTCATAGTCATACTTTTTAGTTCTAACATAAGTATTGTAGTTGATAGTAATCTCAAAAAACAACCTAAAAATAAAATTTACTATGATAGTACCCATTCCTCATGACAGTCAAGTCATGAAAATATCCCTATCACCCAATTAAAAACTACTAGCGCTGTTGTTATTCAACCAAAATATATATATATTCAATATTCATACTCAAGATCAATACCAGGTAATTAGACCTTCTCCTTATCTTAAATTTACAGCTATTTCCTTTTTGGATACTAAAAATTAATATCTCCTTGCTTGTGGGACATAAAATGGTAAAATAATGTTGTCTCCTTATAGTACAATTCCATAAAAACAACCTAAAATATTACAATCTCACAAAAAGACTATAACTTCTTTAGTTGTAGTTAAAAAATAGTATCTAGTCAGTTGTGGCTAAGATATGCTCATCACCATCTGGCTACTTCCCTTCAATGTCCTCAAACATTAAATCAAACTCAACGCCAAAATAGGATACGTCCTAGAATAAATAAATTCATTCAAGTAATTTATATTCCTAAAAACTGTTTAATTAAATATCATCTAAATCAATGTCCATGAAGGTAAACTTATCAAATAAATCAAATAGGTCTAATCATGGATTTGTAGTAAAGTCGATCAATGTACTGGGGAGTTGATAGGTATCAAAAAAGGCAACATTCTTTAAAGAATGGTCAAAAGTAAAGATAGATGGGGAAAAACACTAGGTGTGAAGGTTTAAGTCAATAAAAGTGAGATCAGAGATTTAGGATTAATAGATAGCTAGAAAGTAGTAATATTTTTGGAGAATGGAACTGTAATAACATGGCTATTCCATGGATAAAAATTTGGAAAAACCATCAACATTTGTCAATAATGATTTATCATATCTTTATCAATCATTATAGAACTAGGACTCATTAGTTATATTTAAAGATAATATTCTTTTTATGTTAAATTAATACTGAAGTAAGAAATAGAATAGCCAAATGAATCATTCAGGTTTCAATAATATGAGATAACTCCTGGTTGTGCTTTATTAATAAATTCCATGTTCCTGAATACTAATATGAAGTCTAAAATCCTTCATAGTACCACTTTCCTTTAATTTCTTAAGTCTTTACAGAAGTAGACTAATAGACAAGAGTATGCCAAGATCCTGTCTGACCTGCCCCAGCTGCATTATTATAATACTTCAACATCCAAAACAGCAAACCAGATTGAGTAATCAAAAATGCTCCTTTTCCTTTCCAACTCCCGAAATAGTCAGATCCTCTTATCTACAAATCACAATTCACAAAATTTACTTTTTTAACTACAAATGATTCAACCTTGATATCTCGAGCTTCTTCTTTCTGTTTAAAAGTAAAAAAACTCTCTGAGGTCTGAACTCCCTTAAAAAGTTTTTCAAAAGCAGATAAATGCAACGAGAATTATTATTCACACATCTAACTGCTCTATTTCTATGAAAAATTCTATCGATATTTATCAACTGCAGACCTTCTTATTTTACCTTCTGAAATAGATTGCCTACACTTACTACAACAAAACATCACAAGACACACCAGACAAGCTATTCCAGCTATTCCTCCTATGATTGATATACCTATTATCCTATCCCTTCTGACCTTTTATTGACATTAATGATCATCTTAAGCACATCCTCCACCTCCATTTCCCCCACTTCTATCACCATAGCCATATCGACCTCCATAGCCATAGCCACCTCCATAACCCCCTCCATAACTACTTTCACCTCCATAGCTACTTCCACCTCCAGAACTACCTCCTCCTCCATAGCTACCACCACCTCCTCCTCCTCCTCCTCCTCCTCCTCCTCCTCCTCCTCCTCCTTGTCCTTGAGTGTAATTTACTACTAACACTAAGACCAATATCTTGAGAATGTTTGCAAGTTTCATTTACAGTTACAATTTATAAGATAACGTTTGGGTATTTCTATTTATACACCTATTCCATGAGATTTAGTCTATATTTTTAGCAATTTTAGTCTATTTTTTAAATTACTTAAAATTCAAGATAAACCTTTATCATGTTTAAAAAAGTCCTTGACTGATCTTTCTCAATCTAAATAACCAATATTTATCATTTACTCATAGTTTGATTTTAACAATATCTATCACAGGGGTTGGGGTTGGGGTTGGGGTTGGGGTTGGGGTTGGGGTTGGGGTTGGGGTTGGGGTTGGGGTTGGGGTTGGGTCTTAAATCATCATCTTAAATCACATCTAATAATTTTGAAATTATTGAATAATACTTTGATGATTATTTGGATGGTTCAATATTTTATATTTGAGGGGTTGGGGTTGGGGTTGGGGTTGGGGTTGGGGTTGGGGTTGGGGTTGGGGTTGGGGTTGGGGTTGGGGTTGGGGTTGGGGTTGGGGTTGGG
>CAXIUT010000096.1:0-28495 GCA_964035545.1 Bugula neritina
CCCAACCCCCCCAACCCCAACCCCAACCCCAACCCCAACCCCAACCCCAACCCCAACCCCAACCCCAACCCCAACCCCAACCCCTTATTATTATTATTATTAATTTTATAGAGGGTTGATTGAATATAATATTTATTTTTATTATTATTGTTTTTTAGACAACTATTTATTAGCCCAACCCCAACCCCAACCCCAACCCCAACCCCAACCCCAACCCCAACCCCAACCCCAACCCCAACCCCAACCCCTTGAATATAATTATTATTTTTATAGAGTTGGTTGAATATAACAATTTATAACTATTATAATGATATTTTTATGCTCAATTTTTGATGAGAATATTATTTTCAATGTTTATTTAATCATAAAATATCAAGAAAGTCTTCAATCAGAACGATTTATCTCTTTTCTTAATGGTTTTTTTATACAATTTTTAAGATTATTTTCCTTTATTCATTTTATTGTGTTTTCACTATATCTTAGCTGCTTTTTAAAAAGTTGATTTTATATAAAAATATTATTTTTTTTCTGATTAAATTATTTTGCAAAGACAATAAACTTTACACATTCCTACTTTTGTTTAAGTTTGTAATTTTTTATATTTATTTTTAAACTCATTTTTTTTATTATCTTAACTTTTTCACTATTCTGAGTTTTAATTGATTTTTAATTTTTTAACTTTTTTTAATCATTCAATATCCAACAATATTAAGAATTGATATTATTTAAATAAGTAAATTATTTTAATAGATCATACATAGAGCACAATAAGACCAATAAATAGGTAAAAAAGCAGGATCGGGTAAACTGCAATACCTCTCTTATCTTCTTAAATATTTGAGGCTATAAAAATTTGAGCAGCTTAATAGATAATTTAATACATATGACTCCCCAAATTGCTCCGATTACAACCAAAATGATCTTGATAATCATGTGTTCAAAACCAACAATACTTAGAATCTTAATAACTGCTCCAGCCAAAAAATAAAGGAAATATACAATAGCCTAAGATTGATACACTCTGGAAAAAAGAGATTTGTCCTCCCAATACTCGAGTGTTAAAAGTAACAATTACTGATCCACCGAAAGCAGCTGCAAAGAGTAAAATGAACTGAGTTGAATCTGAAATAGTCAATACATACCATTTATAAAAACTCCAAAGATAAGGACACATGAAAAAGGGACCCCATAGATCCCAGCTCTTTAGGCGATAAGCCCCTTTTGATCGAGGGCAAAGGACAAAGCTGAACTTATAACCCATAGACATAATCTATCTTCCCAAAGATTCACAAATTCCATCGTCTAGAGTATTTGGGGGAATATTTTCGATCACCTTTATCTCTTGATAATGAAAAAAGGCGTTGTCTAGATCATACTATTCTTCTTCGACCTCTTCAATATCAATCTCTTTTTCCTTTTATTTATCTTATTGCATCCTACAATAATATTTATAATCAACTTTTAAAATTTAGCATATATCAATCAAATAAATCAGTTCTTATCTGAATAATTTTATAATTTTTCTCAAATGCTAGATTTATTTTCTCCAGATAAACATCAAGTTCCTCTGAGTCATACTAAAAAGCTTGGAAATATCTAGTTTAGTGGATTTCTAAAATCTCATAACTAAACTGCCCATCTATTGTTTTCAATTGAAAAATATCTCTCAAAATATCCTCACTTTTATCTAAATTCTCTCTTATATTCATGGAAAGGACTTCCTTTATAATCAATCAAGAACAAACTATAAAATTAATATAAGGCTTTGATTGATGGTAAAAGTTTTCTACATCTCATCAATAATGGCATATAATCACGCAAAAGGTGTTTAAACAAAATAAAAAGAAATATATTGAAATCAAACAAGTTTTTGAATCTTTTTCCTCAGTAGTATTCAGGATAAACCTAAGAAGATACTGCTTACAATGATTGGGTACAAGAATAAGGATATTCTGTAGTTGATGTAGATGAGTCTATCTAATAGTCAATTTAAGCTATCCGCAATATTTTCTCTGATATAGCTAGACTCAGAGAAATGAACATCTATTTGGTTGAACAAATTCATAATTGGAAGGTAGCAGTAGAAGAGCACCTTGATAGATGTCAGCAGTATTCTTAAATATATTTTATGTCCGAGGGCAAAAATATTTATGAAGTTATTCTTTAAGACTCAAACTTTATTTGGAAAAGTAAACTCAGTCACTACATTTGGATGGAAGTCAAACAGGATCCCTTTATTATTAGAAACGTGATAATTATTGAACAAAGATCAACAAAAAGTCTTCTCTAAAAGTATTTTCTTGAAATAATTTATCCAACTCAATAGGAAATAGTTGATAAAGCAGTTAGAGCTTTTTAAATGCTTGCCTTTAAGTTCAAACCAAAAATATACAATAGATTCTAAGAAGAAGAACTCCTTATTTAAAATTATCTTAAAATAGAAAGTAATAACCATCAATTTGATTAACCAGAAGAAAAGATCAAACATATTTCTCCAAAGATACAATCTCACTCAGTATAATAATAAAATGATTTAGTTTCAGAATAAATAAACTTAAAGTAGAAAGTATCTGCCTCATCTCTAAATACAAAAAAAAATAATCTCAATATCAGAGGTTGGGTCTTCGAAAAATAATTAAAAAAGCCTAGAAAATAGAGAATAAAATAAATCATTGAAACTCATAAATAAAAGATGGGAAATCTTAAACCTTTTAATATATCAAATTATGCTTAGAAAAATTCAATAGCATTAGCTTATTTATCTGAAACAAGAGATAATAAAAAAAAGTAATAAAATATAAAAAAATACAATCATCACCACTTTGTTTCCTAATAATAAAGGAATTTCATGAGTGAAGGATAAGAATAAAGAAAAGAAAAGAATATTGAAAAAGGATTAACTAGTTAGCCAGAAATACATGAGAGAATAAAAATTAAATAAAGCAGAATGTTTAGAAGTCTTACTAAATTAAATCCTGTAATATTTTAGGATCCAACATAACAATTACCAGATACTCCAAAGGATTTATCAAAGTCAAAGACAAAGATGAATCATTCACCATTTCTTTTAAATATATAAAGATAGTCTAAGAAGCCTTCTCTTCAGCACGTCAAAATCAATACATTAATGAATAAAAAAGTTAAAGAAGTGTAAGCAGTATAAATTGAGGTTTAAGAAGAAGAAACTCCTCTTAATCTAACAAAATTTTATGAAGTTTTCAGAGCTAATACCAATAAATAATCAAAAACTGACACAAAAACTAATTTATTAAAACAAAATTAACCAATAAAAATTGTTTAAAATTCAAAAAATATTAAGGTCAGATAATTTTTAGATAAAATTCAAAAGAATCGAGTTTAAAGAGCTAAAAGTATGCATTTTTTTCCATACACTCAGAAAAAAATCAAACATATTTTTAAATCAAAATAAAAGAAATAAAATAACTCAAAATAAAAAGTGAGATCTTTATCTAAAAGTAGAAATTCTTACTAAGACTATTCTAAAGTCTTTTTATAATAAAAATCTATAAATAAAGACTCTCAATAATTGAAGACAATCTTTTTGGATCTAAAAATAAAAAGTATTCCAATAGATTTGATTTAAACCTATGTTAAACACCTATAAAATAAAAGACCTGTTAAAAGTCATATTTTTAGTCATTTTGACACAAATTATTTAATAGCGAAACTGAAAAATCCTTTTGTACATTCAATCATCTTTGATATTTTAACTTAAAACAAAAAAAACATAGGAACTATAATACTTTCATAAACTTTAGGAGGAAGAGCTGGGAAACTAAAATATTTAATGGAGTTTATGTCTGTACGACCCTTTGAACTTGTGTCTGTTTCAGTTCTCAGAGTAGCATAATAGCTATTATCAGCTACACCCTGCCAAGAAGTTGTGTACCCTCTTATTGTGGATAGATTAGACCCTGTTTCATCTCAATTTATAGACCTTATTGATCGAGATTTATTAGATGGAGTGTCTAAATTTGGTAGATTAATCATTTTAGAGAAATCACGTTTGTCTTTAAAAGGAACCGATGTGAGATAGAGAATATATGTATTTACTTCTGAGTCCAATATCAGAAAATAGCAAGGCAATAAGCAGAAGATGATGGGTAACTATCGTTCTTTAACATTCGAATGCAAAAGTTTAGTAATGTCATCAAATTTTAAGTTGAGAAGTGAAAACCTTGTAAAAAATACTATTCACAGATATGATAAAATATCTATCGGAGAGCTCTTTGCCAAAATTGTGTCTAAAATAATAACAAAATATCATTTAAAGCAGTTGAAATAGGCTAGTTTTGGAGGATAAGGAGAACTTGGATAACTCACTCGAAATGACCCTTTCTTGAGATCAGTTCTACATGCCTCCATCAGAAACATGAAAGAATCTTAAGAATAGGTACTTAAAACTACCATTTTTTCATCTATGAATGATCTTCTAAATTACTTAAGATACAAAAAACATGATTAGAATTTTCACTTTAACTTTCTTGCTGAGTCTAGATTTTTTCTAAATCATGAGTTGACCCTTCTCTAACTGGACGAATAAATTTCACTTTAATTTACCCTATCATCAAACTAGCAACTCTATATTTTACATAATCATAAAAGACATCAACTGGCTGAAATAGTTTGCAAAAAATTAAAAACTCAAGCATATCTACTACCAACGACTAACTAAAAAATAAATCTTTTTATCATGTCTGCAACAAACTACACCCAATCAACCACCAAAGTAGATCTTTATTCTTATATCTCCTACTTTTTCAAATAGGTCTCTTCATAAATATGCATGAATGAAGTGCCTTCGATCGTAATACCCAATCTTCATACTCAAGTTCGAAAGTTAAATAAAGTTCAGATGTTTGATGGTTTTTTAAAACTCTTTCCTTAGAGATAGTTTTACTCAGCAGCTACAATCAGCTGCACTAATCACTGGTAGTCTTATTATGCAGACGCAGTTATTCACTAGCCTCTCGAAAATTCTTTAATCTTTTAAAACCCTTTTATTATTGGCTTTTATGATAAATATCAAAAAATACTTATTTCGTCATTTCTATTTAACAAATAAGGAGAAAACCTAGAATGATCTTTCATTATTTATCAAAATTTAATTCTTTATTATTGATTTTAAAATAATCACAGATATTAACCTATTATCTCTCATCGATACTGAAAGAATTAGATTTTTTTGTTTTATAAAGAAATTATTGAGTCTATTCAAACATTTAAAATCGCAAAGATGAAGTTAATATGAGATAGTTGAAAGATATTTAGGTGGAAGAGAGGATAGGCAGCACAAATAAATTGTATTAGCGATAATTATATCACATGGGTTCAAGTTAAAGCCGCGGAAGATAAGCAGTACCAATCAAAGTAAACCATCCCCGTTTTAACAATAGCAAATCAATCACAAAGGGAGGAAACTCTTTTATGGAAACAGAAATCTTTACCAACTAACAGTCATATGATCGCTGGAAGTCTTCCATTGATAACTTTAATATCATTCTTAATAAACACCGCTTTTTGCTTTTACCTAAAAGCTATAGCAAATTTGAGGAAGGAGGATGCTGCTCCACCAAAAGACAATTCACAGTAAATTATAGATAACTAAGATAATGTACGACCACTACCCTTTCTTGCTTACTGACGCCATCCAATCTTATAAACTAAAACAATAGTCTTTAGAGGAACCAGAACTATGGCATCTCCTTTATGCCTTATGTGCAGCTTAAGAGTAATACGCTAATATTGTTGGAAACCGTAATTCCAAAATAGGAGATATAAGACCTCAAAACATTTTTATTTCTAACAAAGGTAAAATAAAAGTAGCTAACGCGTTCTCTTGGCCAGATGAGAATAATAGCTTTTCCAAAACTGCAAATGGATAAATTACCTATTTACCTCCAGAATAAATTTAAAACCTAAAAAATGGATAAATTAATTCCAAACAAGCTGATTAAAACAGCTAGCAGTTTGCTATTGGACTAACTCTCCTCTCAGCTGGTATCTTGAAATAAAATTCTGATCTCTATGATTCTCACAACTTAACTTTTAATCTACCTGAAGCAACTAAAAGAATGAACTTTTGGCTCACTCGACAAAAATACTCTTAAAACTTGAGAATTTTAGTGGCCTAGCTCTGTAACTTCCGACCATCTAGACGCTGGAATATTCCTTAACTTTGGAAATGGATGAGTACTTATAGGGCAAAAATAGGAGCACAGGAATTATAAGGAAGTTCTATCCGTCCTCCTAGTAAATTTTAAAAGGAAGTAGAAGAACTATCAATATCTTCTCCTCATCTTAAAAGAATTTAAAAAGACTACTCACATCAATACTTTCCATAATATCAATATAGATAAGTTTTGAGATAAAAGCCTAGTTAAATATTATAAAACAAAGAGATGAATAACTTTAGTCAACCATCTTCAGATGTATTAAGTCCAAGAGCCAATCAATATATAAAAAAACAATAATAACCTTATTACAATAAAGAAACAAAAGCTAAATATCTAATTATATCACCAGGACAGACAATTGATCAAATCAAAACTTCTCATAATTAATAAAATCCTTAGAGAAATTAATAAAAAGGTAACTATCAAAATTCATTGCTAGCCTTTTCTAATGACAAAATTAAGACATAAAAATAAATAGAACAAAGAAATGATTCCAATTTTTATTATCCTCCTCAAAAATACTCTCATCAAGATAAATACAACTCACCAAGACTAATTTTTTCATAAAATTAAAGACCTTAACAGCAATCCAAACTTATTTCGAATAAAGAATCACAGCTATTAGTAAAACCAGAATCACAGCTATTAGTAAAGCCAGAATCACAGCTATTAGTAAAGCCAGAATCACAGCTATTAGTAAAGCCAGAATCACAGCTATTAGTAAAGCCAGAATCACAGCTATTAGTAAAACCAAGATTAGAAGGAAAATACATATAAAATAAACCAAAAGCAGAGGTTTAGACCCAAAGACAATCAAGTAATTTACAAAAACAATAAAATAGATTCAAAAATAATAAAAAATAATCTAAAGTTCAACCTTCAGGAAGAAGTAATTGGAAAATATAAGAATAAGATGAAATTAATAATAAATAGTTTTTACCTTAAAATAAAAAAAGCATTATAAAACCAATTAGTTCTAATAATATTAATCCTTCAGATAGATTTTCAAAGATGGTTTCAAACTAACCTTCTCAAAATAATATAGGAAAGTACAAATAACCTAGTCAATATCGACCCTAACAAATAAAACAATCAGAAGGGAAAGATTCCTTGAAATCATAGCCTTCAAATCTAAATAACAATTTAAGAAAAGGAGGTTAAGATTTAAAAATATGTCCTTTAAATAAACAATAAAAAATAGAAGAAAAACAAAAAATCATCAATTCCCATTCTACTCATTTTTAACCGAATAGAAATATTAAAATTTAAACAGTACCAGCTAACTATCTTCCAAAGATATAAACTAAATCTCCATAAACTCATCAATCTCCTCCGAATAAGGCTCATATTTAATTTAAATATCAGAAAAATAATCTTCAAAGTCAATTAAAAATAAATGATAATCAGCCTTCTTACTATAATCAACCTAGACCAAATCAGTATAATCAGCCTCAACTAAGTGGCAATCATCAACTAAGTGGTAATAATTAGTCTCAAGTTTGTCAAATATCTGCGAGACCTGCCTCAAAAATTGAAAATAGTATATCTCCAGTGCCTGTTGCAATTAGAAGTCTAAATAATAAGCCTATAAAATTTTCCTATCATTCTCCCTAAAATTATAGTAAAAAGTTAAATATTACTCCTAAATAGCCCGAAGTAAAACCAATCAGTCCTTTGAGTCCTAAACTTGAAACGAAACAAAGAAAGATAAGGAAAAATGGGAAATCAGATCAATAAGCAAATGAAATAAAAAAAAAAAAAATAAATTTAACCAATGGTGATATTAATTAAAATAATGAACATTATAGTCAAAATAGAATTAATTAAAATGATCAAAAACCTCGATGTTAATAAACAATATCAAAAAATTTATCAATTATTTCTGAAAAACCAAAATCTCCATAATATAGAACTAATCTAAATAAATAAGGATACCAGTCTTCAAAAAAAGAAAGAAAATCCCAACAATAACAAACTTAAAGACCTCCTTTTAATGGATATGGGCAACAATCTCAAAAAAACATAATTAATTGTCAAAAGTAATAAACCAAAAACAATATCTCCAAAGGATCTCAATCTCCAAATAATCAAGTAAAATACCCATCTAAAAATTAAGACTCTAAAAATGTAAAAAATAATATAATAACTAAAACAGAATAAAAAAAGATAATTTAGTTGAAAAAAGATGATTCAGTAAAATAAAAAGGTTAAAAATATATTAAATCTAATTAATATCTTTCAAATGAGAAGACTATTGAGGGAAAACAAAGTTAGATAAGTTCAAAAAATATTAAACCAGGAAAATATATAGATAAGATAAAAGAAATAAATTAAAATAAAAAGGAAATAAAGAACTAAAAACCTGAAGAGAATAACTTTAAAAATCATAATTATCAATTACTTAAGGGATTCCTCTATCCAAACCTAGAGAATCTCCAGATTCAATCCATGAAAAATAATGTCAAATTAAAAACCATCATCATCATAAATAGCCTATTACTAATGTCACTCTTTTACAATCTATTATCGATATTCCCTAAAAAAATATCAATAGCAATCCGACTAAAATCAAATCTATTCGATAAGTACAACCTAAAACGGTTATTATCAATAAAAATAAAGATAGACAAAATAATAAATATGCTAAACTAATTGTAGACAAAAATGAATTAGAAAAAGTAACCTTTAAAGATAAAACACCCATCTATCAAAAAAATATGATAGAATTAGCGAAAAAAATGGATCTGAAGGAAATCTAAAAAGGAAAAAAATAAAAATAAAAATAAAAGGAAATTTAAATTAATAATGAAAAAAACAGGATAAAATAAGATCAATTTTAGATTGGGGGAAGTAAATAACCTCTAAATATGGAAGAGCCAAAGGCTATTGAAGAGATAAAGCCTATCTAGTAACCTCTAAATATGGAAGAGCCAAAGGCTATTGAAGAGATAAAGCCTATCTAGTAACCTCTAAATATGGAAGAGCCAAAGGCTATTGAAGAGATAAAGCCTATCTAGTAACCTCTAAATAAGGAAGAGCCAAAGGCTATTGAAGAGATAAAGCCTATCTAGTAACCTCTAAATATGGAAGAGCCAAAGGCTATTGAAGAGATAAGGCCTATCTAGTAACCTCTAAATATGGAAGAGCCAAAGGCTATTGAAGAGATAAAGCCTATCTAGTAACCTCTAAATATGGAAGAGCCAAAGGCTATTGAAGAGATAAAGCCTATCTAGTAACCTCTAAATATGGAAGAGCCAAAGGCTATTGAAGAGATAAGGCCTATCTAGTAACCTCTAAATATGGAAGAGCCAAAGGCTATTGAAGAGATAAAGCCTATCTAGTAACCTCTAAATATGGAAGAGCCAAAGGCTATTGAAGAGATAAAGCCTATCTAGTAACCTCTAAATATGGAAGAGCCAAAGGCTATTGAAGAGATAAAGCCTATCTAGTAACCTCTAAATAAGGAAGAGCCAAAGGCTATTGAAGAGATAAAGCCTATCTAGTAACCTCTAAATATGGAAGAGCCAAAGGCTATTGAAGAGATAAGGCCTATCTAGTAACCTCTAAATATGGTTATTATCAATAAAAATAAAGATAGACAAAATAATAAATATGCTAAACTAATTGTAGACAAAAATGAATTAGAAAAAGTAACCTTTAAAGATAAAACACCCATCTATCAAAAAAATATGATAGAATTAGCGAAAAAAATGGATCTGAAGGAAATCTAAAAAGGAAAAAAATAAAAATAAAAATAAAAGGAAATTTAAATTAATAATGAAAAAAACAGGATAAAATAAGATCAATTTTAGATTGGGGGAAGTAAATAACCTCTAAATATGGAAGAGCCAAAGGCTATTGAAGAGATAAAGCCTATCTAGTAACCTCTAAATATGGAAGAGCCAAAGGCTATTGAAGAGATAAAGCCTATCTAGTAACCTCTAAATATGGAAGAGCCAAAGGCTATTGAAGAGATAAAGCCTATCTAGTAACCTCTAAATAAGGAAGAGCCAAAGGCTATTGAAGAGATAAAGCCTATCTAGTAACCTCTAAATATGGAAGAGCCAAAGGCTATTGAAGAGATAAAGCCTATCTAGTAACCTCTAAATATGGAAGAGCCAAAGGCTATTGAAGAGATAAGGCCTATTTAGTAACCTCTAAATATGGAAGAGCCAAAGGCTATTGAAGAGATAAAGCCTATCTAGTAACCTCTAAATATGGAAGAGCCAAAGGCTATTGAAGAGATAAAGCCTATCTAGTAACCTCTAAATATGGAAGAGCCAAAGGCTATTGAAGAGATAAGGCCTATTTAGTAACCTCTAAATATGGAAGAGCCAA
This sequence comes from Bugula neritina, assembly GCA_964035545.1. Taxonomy (NCBI): domain Eukaryota; kingdom Metazoa; phylum Bryozoa; class Gymnolaemata; order Cheilostomatida; family Bugulidae; genus Bugula; species Bugula neritina. The sequence goes on from CAXIUT010000096.1 coordinate 10,536, forward strand.
AGGCTATTGAAGAGATAAAGCCTATCTAGTAACCTCTAAATATGGAAGAGCCAAAGGCTATTGAAGAGATAAAGCCTATCTAGTAACCTCTAAATATGGAAGAGCCAAAGGCTATTGAAGAGATAAAGCCTATCTAGTAACCTCTAAATATGGAAGAGCCAAAGGCTATTGAAGAGATAAAGCCTATCTAGTAACCTCTAAATATGGAAGAGCCAAAGGCTATTGAAGAGATAAAGCCTATCTAGTAACCTCTAAATATGGAAGAGCCAAAGGCTATTGAAGAGATAAAGCCTATCTAGTAACCTCTAAATATGGAAGAGCCAAAGGCTATTGAAGAGATAAAGCCTATCTAGTAACCTCTAAATATGGAAGAGCCAAAGGCTATTGAAGAGATAAAGCCTATCTAGTAACCTCTAAATATGGAAGAGCCAAAGGCTATTGAAGAGATAAGGCCTATCTAGTAACCTCTAAATATGGAAGAGCCAAAGGCTATTGAAGAGATAAGGCCTATCTAGTAACCTCTAAATATGGAAGAGCCAAAGGCTATTGAAGAGATAAAGTCTATCTCAAAAAGTTCTTTTTAACTCTCCAAACGTAAGCCATATCATATAACTTAAACAGTTATTCCTATTAAAAAAGGATCATTAATTAAATTTGACAAAAAGTTATAATTTAATACAACGATCAAATAGTAAATTTAAAGCAATATTAAACCTGAACAAAGTCTTAAATCTAAGCTCTAGGTCAAATCTCAAAATAGATCAATTAAATCAAGTATAATTGATTCTGAAATAAATTCATAAATGAGAAGACAAATAAGTCGAACACCATCTCGCCATCATGACTTTCAGCATTAAGGTCATTATGATATAAAGTATATAGAAAAAACTCCTATAGATAAAAAATAAATTGACTTATCAGTCGCTAAGTATATTAAAAATCCTACGGAATCAGATAAAAAATCACAAACTATTGAGAAATAAATAAATAAAATGAAATAAAATGATTTCGATATAAAATCTCATCACTAGCATTTCCCAAGACATCAAATTAAATTTCATCATGAAGGTGGAGATCCAAATTTACATTCAGCTAAAGATATAAACCTACATGCAGCTAAAACATAGCACAAAGCAAAAACAAAAACAGAAAAATATATTCAATAATCTAATAACAGAGAATAAAAAAAGATATCTAGAAAGTCATAAATTAATTATAAACCTGAAATAGCATGGGTTGCTAAATAGTAAATCATAAAATTGTGGAAAACTCCAGCTAAAAAGCCAACTCCTTCCAAAAAAGAATAAACATTAATAAATTAGTAAAATATCCTTTTTAAAAAAGATAATCAGTCAAGTAAAAAAGATAACAGATCATAGATAAAAAGATAAAGTATTCTATAAAGAAAGGAAGAAAGAAAAAATGAAAAAAATATTAAACCACTTAAAAATAGTTAAGTTATTCCGAGTATTAGAGATTTAGGTATTTTTTCTCCTCAAAAATAAGTAAACTTAAGAGAAAAAGAATAAATCAAAAAACTAATACCAGTGATTGATAAAAAATAAAAATCAAATAATAATAAATAATCGACAAAACCTGTATAAAATCAACCAGAATAAGTATCAAAAAAAGAACCATTAAGGAGAAAGCAGCCAAAGGGAGATATTTTAGATGATATAGTTGGAGTCAATAAAAAAATTAAAGAACAATAGCAAATTAAAGTAAATATCCATCCTTAAAATTAAAGTAAAAGATTAAATAAAAGCGGGGCAGAATCTCGTTCTGCTCCAAAAAGTAGAGCTTTAGATGTTGCAGAGTAAATTAACAGAGAATAAAGGAAACTTCCCAAGGAAAAATTATCTCCTTCTCAGTCCAATTTGAGATCAGTTCGGCAGTCAGGTATAACAGAAGGACAAAGTCGACTTCATAGAAAAAGTAAAAAGCATTTTTAATTTCAACATCAAGATCATATAGACTTTCATTTCATTTCTCATTTATAAACAGATAAAAAATCTAGGAAAAGCGTTGAAAAAGAAGGTGTTCATTTTATAAAGAATCCAACTGAGTCAGGAGGAGATTTAGAACATATTTAAAAATAAATAGAACATTTAGCTCATCTAGGTACAGATGGACACATCATTAGAAACTATCAATAAAAACATTAACTTTATCACAAAGAAAGAGGAGATTCTAGCTCACATCATCGCTAAATACGTGGAAAGTCTCAGTATCTTTCCAAACAAGAGCAAGAAGTTAATGTTGTAAGACATTCAGAGCTAGTAGTTCGAGATTAGAAAGGGGGAAAACTCAAAACTAAATCTCAAAAGTTTTAAATAGTGGATTCAGCTCTTCAAGGGGTTAAATCTTCAGCTCGTTCTAGTTAGAAATTTACAAATCCTTAAGGACTTACCAAAACTCCTAATAAATAAACTAAAATATAAACCAAATAAATTATTTAGGAATAACACTCAAAAGAAGTAATCAAATAAAAAGTAGAGTAAAAGTCCAGTGAAAAACCTAAAAGAATAGCAAGAAAGCCAAGAGATAAAGCATCTGGTTTTGATGAGGATTTAGTGAATGATCTTCTTGGATTTGGTAAGTCAAAAAAGGTAAGTAAGGCGCCAATAGTTGTCAAGAAAGAAGAAACTTCTATCCCATACAAGAAAGACAATTTTTTAGATGAGGTTAAAGATACAAACAAGAAGGTAAATTCTCAAAAGAAATGATGATAAAATGTTATTCTAATCTTTTTTAAAGAATTAATTGATTGATATTGATATTAGTATATATTAATGTTATATTAGTATATATTAATGTTATATTTATTGATATTAATGTTATATTTATTGATATTAATGCTATATTTATTGATATTAATGTTATATTTATTGATATTGATAGGTTTATGGGCTATTAGTCAGAGTTGTTGTTTAGATGGTTCTTCTAAATCAGATAGATACAGTTTTTTGACTGATTATTAAAGTTTTTTGAGAGCTGCAAGCATTCCTTATGAAAGTTTATTGTTTTTGTCTGACTCTTTCTTGATTTTAGTGAGTTATTGCGATTGAATTTCTATTCTAAGATAGTTGATATTGGGGAGTTGGATTTATTTTACTTTTTTTTGAACTGCTTTCATTTATTTTAAGATTTATTTCTACTTTAAATAATTTAGACTTGTTGGTTAATAATGTTGTTTATTTTATTTACAAAAGAGCTATGTTCTTTTGATAGTAATTCCTAGAGATACTCAAATCGATTGACTGTGCTATTGAAATTAATTTAATTGACGAGACTGTTTGTAGTTTTAATCTCTTGTAGTTGAATTTCTACTTCTGACTTTTTATCTTCCTTCTATTATTCTTTTTTTCCAACCAAAACTATCTTCAAATCTTACATTAACTTATTCTAATTATTCTAATGTCATAAAAAACAATTAAATATAAAATATACAATAGTAAAGGTCAATAATTTTGATGTGAATCATTGGACAGAAATATTGAGACTTTCTATTTATATGACTTTTTTATTCTACTATTTTGGTCCAAAACAAACAGCTGGTTTGTATTAACAAAACTAACTTGTAAAAGGAGAGGCATCAACATCCATTGCATATAATGCATATTGAATTTGAACAAGACTTGTAACTAATTAGCTAGTTTACATCGCCTTTTCACTCCATACTCGAAAAGCAAAAGCAGTAGCTCTCATCCATAGGTTATTTTCTAGAGTAGCTTAATTAGACACTTATCCCCAAAGACAAACCTACCCTCCGAGTATTCTACTCTTATCTACTCCTTCTGGAAAAACGATAAAGCTTTCATAGATTTGTCTCCAAAGAGAGAATTATCCCTGAGTTCCATTGAGCCAAAGGTTACCTTGTCCTTTGTTGAGATAGAGCAAGTCAGATGGAGAAAGTATTATCTTACTAGTAGTGTTGGCTGTAACTGAATATGTTAATAATTACTTTTGGCAACGTCTGTTTGGCTTCCCCAAAAATGTAAAATATCTTGATCAAAGGTTGTAACATCTTTTCCATCATTTCTCCAATAAATAACCTTTTTCCCTTACTTGACTACACCCTCGATCTGTTTCCTCCAGTACATTTGCAGCTAACCATAACTAGATATTTTGTGCTTTTGCATAAAGTTTTGAATATCTGGTCTCAAACTCCAACAGCTGGATGATACCTAATCTCCTCCCAAATGAATATATTTGCTATTTGTAAAAAGTTCACCCACCTCTCTTATGACATCCTTGACCAAATCGAACACTCCATCAATAGAAATGTCTAACTGCCCATTATAACCTGTCCCTCCAGCGCATTTTATCGATATATTTTTAGTCTTCCACTTCTCTGACTGTCCCCAAGACCTTACATGAGCAGGAGTGTCTATTTATGGAATTACTTCGACTCCATTAAGTTCAGCTGTTGAAATGATAGATTGTACATCTGAGCGAGTGTATATTTCTTTAGAACTATAGGCTGCTTCAGCTAATTAAGGATGAGAGTTCAAAACTAAAGGAAAAGACTCATCATCTACGATATGCCAGTGAAGAATATTAAGTTTAGATAAAGACATAGACTGTATGAGTTTTTTAATGCTTTAAACACTTAAGTAATGTCGAGCAGAATCAATCATGATTCCTCTGTATGAGACGAGAGGTTCGTCTATTATTTAGACAAAAGGAATTTTATCCTTTTTTATGAGCTGAGAAAGAGATTACATAGCATAAACATATCCGGAGTAAGTACAATAGCCAATCTTTATTCCTCTCTAGCTGATATTAACTGAATACCACTCTTTATTCTGACAGCCTTCGTCAATTGCCTTTAAAGACAAATGTTGCCTTTAATTAAATATTAATTTTTTGGGACAATCTACTCCTTTATTCAACCTTTTATTTATTTTATTAAAGTAGTATCCAGTGAGGATGAGAGGATGGTCTGAAGGAAAGTGAAATATGTCGCAAATAGAGGCCAAAGATAAATGTCCTTCTGAATAGTTTTCTTTAAGAGGAGGAGGAAAGATTGCACATAGAATTACTCCTAGTATCAATGAAAAATATAGAACTCTTTTCAACATATATTTTATAAGATAATAACCTCCACTAAAAAATATAAATATTCTACAAACAACAAAAGACCAATTTTATATTTTAAGATTGAGATAGGACTTTTAAAAGGAGTTCTGACAATTCAACACCAAATTAAAGTTATTTATAGAACTAAATCAAAGTTTTAGAATAACTATTGTCAATCAATAACTTAAGATATCAAGATCCTTTTTGACTTCCTCTTGAACAACAGGAAAACAAGTCTAAGCCCAGTGTTCGCAATACTCACTTGTAATAGGTGATACCATGAGTCCTAGATTTTCCATAGTCTTTTGTATATTGACGATAAGTTGAACCATTTTATATCTTGGCAACATAGATGCACTCCACATTCTTTCTCCAAAAACAGCTCCTCTCATCCACAAGTTATTCTAAAAGTTATCATCATTAGTAACTCCTCCCCACAACAATAATTCTGCTCCAAGAACCCGACTTGTATCAAGACTATTAATCATCCATGAGTAATCTTCATAAATGCCTTTCCAAGTATTGAATTTGCTATTTGATTAGTTCATCCAAATATTTCCCAGTCCAGATGTGAGGTCAAAAAGATCTCTATTGGATAGAATAAACTTTCCCTGACTATCCTTCATCACTAAGTTAACATAGAAGTACCTCTAGGCAGGTCTGAACTGTTCCCTGTGAATTGTAAAACATCTTCAGATGAAGTTGTCTATTTTTTTGTTCCATCAGTCCAAAATATCACCTTTCTATTAACTGGAAGAGCTTGTTTCACTTGAAATCTCCAGTACTCAACCAAAGAATCGTAATCTTTTAAATTATGTAGTCTCATAAAAATGTTTTTAATTGAATTTCTACTATCCCAACAGTTATAGTTGATCGAATCCCCTCCCAAATGGATAAAAGGAGAATTCTTAAAAACTAAATCCAACTCACTCACCACTTCTCTCACCAATTCTAGCCCTTCTCCCTTAGATGGATCCAATTGCTGGCTATACTTTGCTGTTTTACCTGCTTCACTACAACTAATAGTCAAATTCTTATTATTCCAAGTTGGAGCTTGAACCCAAGATCTCATATGACCTGGACTATTAATTTCTGGTATTATCTTAACTCCATTTTTTTCTGCTAAAATAATCAAATTTTTTAACTCATCAATCTGATAGACTCTCTATGAGGCAAAAGTAGAATATTCTGAGAGTTAAGGATGCGATCCCAATCGAACTGAAAAAGATTCATCATCCATCATATGCCAATGCAAGACATTAAGTTTAGAAATAGGCATTGTTTAGATGAGTCTCGAGATAGTCCTAACTTCTATAAAATGTTTAGCAGTATCAATCATGATTCCTCTGTGTTAGAAACGAGGTTAGTCCTTAATAACTCCCAAAGGAATCTTCGATCCATTGATCATTTGAGATAAAGTCTCAAGACCATACACATAACCAGGATAGTCACCATATATCAACTAAATTTATTTCTAATTGATGTTCAGTTGATATGCTTGAGAAGAAAATAATGCTCTTTAAGTAGGCCTAAGTAAGATGTGACTTTTTGAATCAAAAAGCAAAATTTGAGGACACTATCTATTTTTATTTAATCTTTTCATTATTTTATTAAAGTAGTAGTGATAGTTGATCAGCTAATGAGAAGTAGGTGCTTGGAAAATTTGGCAAATATCTCCAAGATTAAGTGACTTTCCACTGTAACTCTCAAAACTAGGACTTGGATGAATCAATGAGTGGACAGTTATAACTACTACCAATAAGGCCATTATTCTCATCATCTATATTCAATACTATAATTAATCTACAAAAAATATCTTCTACTTTTATTCACGTTTTTGATTGTTTTAAAAGTATTAAGAACTAAGCTTTGATGATAATTGATATTAACCCAACCCCAACCCCAACCCCAACCCCAACCCCAACCCCAACCCCAACCCCAACCCCAACCCCAACCCCAACCCCTTGTTTTAAAAGTATTAAGAACTAAGCTTTGATGATAATTGATATTAATAATTTTATGTAATAACAAGGTGTTCGGGAGTAATAACCTTCTTCAAACATCTAAGTGGACCACAAACTTCTACTTCAAAAGAAAAACATCATCGAGTAGTTTCTCCGAAATGAAGAAGATTCTTCTGATATTTTTTTCAAATACCCCAACTAATAGTTGCAAAAGATAACAAATCAAAATTATAAAGAACACAATAAAGTTATACTCTTTAAAAATTCATCTAGTATCTATCTGGGATAAAACTGCAATGACCTCTATCATGGATACGGTTTACTTATTTACAAGTCCAACCTCCTGAGATTCTACGAAGGAAACTTCCAAAATAATTGTAAATATGGTTATGGACTATAGTACATTCACGGAGACATCTATATTGGCAAGTTTCTCAACAATAAACCAGAAGATCACAATGGAATCTTTATCTGGAGTAATGGAGATATCTATCATGGAACTTTTGTCAATGGAATGAAACATGGTATGGGAAAATGGCAATCAGGCGATTAATTCTATTCTGGAACTTGGAAATTTAATAAACCAGAAGGACAAGGTTATATTAGGTCAGCTCTTTCTTAATATAATGGAGACATTAAAAATGGATACAAACATGGATCAGGTGTATAATTATTTAAGAATGGAGATCGCTATGAAGGAACTTACTCTAATGGAAAGCCTGAAGGAAAAGGTATCTATGCTTGGAATAATGGATCCATATACAAAGGATAATTTAAAAATGGACTCAGATTTGGACAAGGAGTATGGCAATATGGAGCTGAAAAATATTAAGGAGTTTATATCAATGATAAACGTAGTGGGTAAGGCACTTATACTTGGTCAGGTGGGAGTTTCTATAAAGGCAACTTCATATAAGATCTGAGACATGGTTTTGGAGAAATGCACTGGGATGATAATTCTTTCTACAAAGGTCAATGGTTTGAAGGCACTCAAAATGGATAAGGATAAATATGGTAAAAAGGAAAAATCATTCAAAAAGGATATTTTCAATTTGGTAAATATAAACCATAGTTGTCTTCAGAGGAAAACTAAAGAAAGCTCGCTCCGTTACCTTCATATGGTAAAAAAATAACTACTCAAATAAATACATAGGTACTACCTATATTTTAGAAGAAAGAGAGATTCAATTCTTTTCAAACCAAGAGAGATTACTTTAAAGCTGGAAATAAACAAAGTAAAGACAAACCTTTTCATCAAAGTTTTTATGATAAACAAACTTAAGCCATATTAGAAAAAAGAAAATAGATCAATAAACGATATTCATTCTTAGAAAAAATAACTTCAGAAAAAAGAGGTCACAACTTTTCATCTTAAAGAAGAGGAATTAAAATATCTTCTGAAAGAGGAGGAAATAATCAAATGATAGGATAAGGGTTGAAGAAGTCAAATGAAGGAAGTATTACTAAATTTGATGGTTCTAAAAGTAAATAGAAAAGAGAAAGGCAAGAAGTGAAGACATCTTTGGCCAAAATTCAACTATACAAGAAGTTAAGAAGATAAAGGATAACAGAACCTATAAATAAAAAGGTTTCCAATAAGCAACCCAAATCTTATGAAAAATAAGTAATGTTTTAAAGCTAGCTTTCACCAATAAAATGGAAAAATTTTGCCAACATCGGCTCCAGTTGATATTTGAACATTAAATAAATATATTCTATCTTCATTTATCTCATCGAAAAGATACCATCTATCATTTATCTCATCGAAAAGATACCATCTAGAAAACAGCTCTGAGGCAAATAATAATAAATACTACTATAAATAATCAACATCTTTGCAAACAAGATAAACGGCCTGACTTTTCTTCAGACATTTTAAAAGAGGAATGATGAGTAGATCTGAACTTATTGTATCTATGACTCTTTTCATCTGTATGAACTACAGTAACTCCTAAGTACTAGAACTCATGTTTTTTGTTTCTTTGACTCTTTTGAGACTGAATCCATCTATCCATCACTTCTGTCCTCTCAAATAACCTTTCTTCTTTCCCATTTGAAATAATATTATTTCCTTCAAAGTTGTGATCTTTTTTATCTAAAGTTTAACTTTTATCATGTACTTTCATAATAGAACCTGCTTCATCCACAAAAGGACCTTTTGAAGAGATATAATTTTTGCTATGTTTATCAGATGAGATATAGTTCTTCCTATGTTTATCAGAAGAGATATAATTTTTGCTATGTTTATCAGATGAGATATAGTTCTTGCTATGTTTATCAGATGAGATATAATTATGTTATTAAATTTATTTATTTTTATTTTTATTTTTAAGAGCAGAATTAATAAGTTTGAGGTGGTTAATTTATTTGATTTTAATAGAAAGGGAAGTTTTCATTAGCTATATTTAACTTTCAGATGTTTCAGCATTGATTTTATAGGTGTGCAGTTATTGTTTCAATTCTTTGTTTTATCTTTTAAGCACAGAACATTATTATTTGAAAAAATTTAACTCATCAGCTATCTCATTATAGTACTCATCTCTTTTAATTTAGATATCTATATTATGGTAAGCTTCTTGAGCCAAAAGTAAATCATTACCCATCCTCTCTAACACACTCATAAATATTTTCAAAAAGTGTCTCTCTTGCTTTATCTTGAACTCACTGTTTAAACCTTATAACTCGAATATTTTGTTCTCTATTGTCTTATGTAGATCTGATAAAAGAGGATGTTCTAAAGCTTTACAGCCCCCTTCTCTCGATTTCATATTAATAAAATAATTAATCAATACTACACTTATTATATCACTGCTAATACTATCAAACTCGAATTCTCTATTTAAAACTACATCTTTATCACTCGATTTTATCTTTTAACTTTCTTAATCCCAAAAACTTAATACTTATTTCATGCTAAATTTACCTTTTATTTAAAAAGAATTTCATCAATGATTGTCGAAGATCAGCAGAATGTTTTTTCAGCTAGCTGGTTAACCCAGAAACATAATCTCAACCCTTCCGAACAATAAAATTCAAGTCCTCATCGTTCTCCAAATGAAGAGTAGATATCTTTTAATAAAGACCTATCCGTATCAATGCTGATAACTAATCTAAAAGCGTCATATGTTTATATATGATCACTATCGTTTTACCCCTAATCATCCTTATGATAACTGCAGTCCGTGCCTGTAAGTCTTAACTGATTCAGTACCTCATGCTACCATCTATCTAGAACAGAAAGATAGTTTAACTGGAACAAACCTTGATCTCTGTTCAGAAAAAGTTTACAGATCTAACAATACAAAATAATTGGAGTGTTTTAGTGCCTTTACTCCTAATAATACGAATTCTATCGGAATGTTTGTTCAAAATCTTAAAAATCTAAATCAATTTCTACTTTTTAGACTAAGTCTGGAACGATATGCTATCTCTCTAGACAATTCTGAAGCAACTTTTAACTAAGAAGTAATATTTACTTTTTGGTTGGCAAAAGTTGACCCTTCTACCAATAAAATCTAAATAACTGAACTAATTCAAACTTAAACTATTAAAATAAACTAAAATATTGAATATTTAAAGACTCATAACATTTTTATCGAGGCCTAGACTAAAATTACATCTGAAGATAAGTTTTATTGGGAAATTAGCTTTAGTAATAACTCTGCAATTACTTCTCAAGGAGAATTTGACCTGATTGTATTTCTATTTATAGGTAGACATAAACAGTAAAAGAAGAATTCACCATATTTACTATCCTTCTTCGGCTAGCCTTCTTCATTGCTGCCTTAGCTATCTTCATTAAGTACACTATTAACATATTCAAAATTCCAAAACAAAAAGTATCTATCTAACAAAAGTTTGTGCATATATTTTCTGCTACGACTCTCCTATTTAATGATCAATTCTACTTCATCACTATCCTTTGGCCTAATTCATTCACGTACTTCCTTATAACTCAGAACATTTCTTAACGCTGTTTTCATTTGTAACTACTTTTTTTCTCTTTTTGTTCTCTGGTCTATTATTCTAGTCAGAATCATTGATCCCAAGTCTGATACTGACACCTAATCAATAAAAAAGTGCCACAGAATTATTCCCTTCGCCTTTTTCTACCTTTGCACTCTTGCTTTCTGCACTGCCTTTGCCCTTTTACAACTCGATTAGCACCCTACCATCTCTCCACATAATATTGACAATAAAGCTTTAGACTTTTTTCTTGCCATGACCACTTTGGGTATTGTTTTAGGTTTATTCTATATCTTATACCTCTATATCTCTGTCTGTTTAAAAAAGGATCTGGCATATAGAAATCATGTATTTCTTAACCTTTCTATCTTCTTCATCATCAGTTTTACTATAGTTATCATTCTAGGTAGTCTAGATTTATTCCTTTACTCTTCAGGATTGATAATGTTTACCTTTTCAGTCGCTAACCTCTACTCATACCTTCTCCAATACCTCTATTCACCAACTTAATAACAAATAACCAGCTTTTACTCTGATCAATAAATACTTCCTAAAACTCTTTAGTCCAACTAACTGGAGAGCATTGACATTGATCTAGCCTCTATAGATCATCAGCCTAAAGATGAATAGAGTTCTAACTCTCATCATCATAAGGGAAGTGTGAGGAAATCATTGCGGCAAAGAAAAAAGAAATAAATATCTCACAAATACTACTATTAAGGATAAAAGTAACAGCAAGATAATACTAAAAAAAAACTGTCTCAAACGGTATAGTTTTTCTAGTAAGATCCCAAATACATTGTAAAATAGAAAGACCTTGAAAATCTTAGTGAGTAAAAACCTCAATAGCTTCACTAATAGGTTTAATTTGATATTTAGGAATCCTAAAAGTGATATCAATGTGATTTAATCAATAGCTTAACATCATGATGTATCATATATCAAGTTTAAATATTATGCAATCCTTGACAGGAAGTATTTTGATTGACTTCGAAAAGCTACCAGGTTCAGAGGAAGAAAGGGACTACACCAAGAAGGTCTATGGAGCTATCAAGTTACAGTTGTCCGAGATGTAAAAGTATAAAAAAGTATCTCACTTTAACCATTGCAAAAAATGCAACATGGTTCTTACTGCAGAAGTGCTTCTCCTTAACTCAGGATAGAGCATCCGTTTATGACTATGAATAAATAACATCGAACCGACCCTACTTCAAAGAAGTCCTCGAGCTAATCAACTAAAATACAGAAAAACTTGTCTGGATCTGCTCTTTTTGCTAAACCAAAAATATCTTAGAAGCAAATGAAACAAAGTTCGCAGAGAATGACTCTCGAGTAATCCACCAGTCAGCAGTGCAAGGAGGACAAAAAAAAGATCCAGTCCTTCTGATTGTATTTGATATTAGTGGATCAATGGAAGAAAGTTTAGGAAATGAACAAACTTCTTTCAGTAGTTTAGTGGACAGAATAAAAAAGACTAAGATATATCAAAAGATAGTCTGCTAAGAATAAAAATAAATACAAACTTTGATCGAAAAGAACAACATCAAAGTTGAACAAGATCATAAATATAAAGATCACTTAAAAAAGAATAAACTGCTAATGGGACTAACAGAGTCTCTCCTAAACGAACTAAATCAAAGTTCAACTTAAAAAATGTAAAGGCCAGGAGGTTTCCCTAAAGATAAAGATAAAAAAAACAAAACCACTAAAAATATTGGTTTTGTCTTCTTCAACAGTAATGTCATTATCTAGCCTTGTAATTCCCAATCGAAAACAGGAAAAGTGGTTATATGTGATACTCAAGGTACTTTTTCAAGCAAAGCTTAAGGAATGTCAAGAGAAAGAGTCAACTTTGATGATTTTGAATGTTTATACAAGTTAGGAGCCAACTATGGACAGTAGTTTAACACAAAAATAAACTAGTTCCAGTTCAGCAACTTAGATTATAACTTCGGAGACTGCAATAGTGCACAGACAGCACTAGGTCCAGCAGTTGCTATCGCTACTGGAATAATCAGTTAACATGGAGCAGGTAGTAGTATTATAGTAGTAACTGATGGAATAGGAAATAGAGGCATATTCGATCAAAGTGAACGTTGGGAACATCCTCTTAAATTATTAAGAATGAGGCTATAAAAATATAAATGTTTTTTAACAATGCTATAGTGTAGAAATATTCATGAAGCTATAAGAGAAAATACTAAGACTCCTTTAGATGAGTTTTGTGCCAATCATGACGGCCTTATAGCTAGAAAAATAAATATAATTCTGAACAAAAATAAAACAGCAGAACAAATGGTATAATAGATAAAAAGAAAAATGGCTATTTCCATCAACAGATAAAACATTCTCTGGACTAATCAAGTATTCATCAAATCTCAAAACTCCAATATCACTTACGATTAAGACATGAATAAACTCACTAAAAAACTACACAATCAACAAAGTGTCAATTACATACACCCGAAAATCAATTACTAACAACTCAAATAAAGAGACTATATGCACTACTTTATGACTCAAGCAGTTATTAGATACTAAAATACTCATACAGGAGAACAGTCAACCTTCATGACCTACATTCTTCAAAAATTTCTTAAATTCGATACCCTCAAAAAAAATACTCTAAAAAAACTTGACTCAGAAAAACACTTCCAAGAAATGTTGGAGTATCTATAAGCAGAAGAAGAGAACTATGACTTAAGCAACTTACCTCTGTAATTTGTCAAGAAGACTTTCAGAGATACTTTAAAGATGTCTAAGTCTATTTGTAACAAATCAATGAGGTATTCAGATAAAGATAAATACTAGAACAAAGAAGAGCAAGCTAATTTCTTTTTAGAATTAAACAAAAAGGTGTAAGAAGTTGATAGAAAAGATGTAATCTAGGAATAAAACGAAGAAGAATAAAGCAAACTCTGATAAACAGATGCTTATCCTTGTCAATTATATCTTATTTATTATCATTTAAAAGGAATTTTAATAATGTCAACTTTCCTTATATTAATAAAATGAACCAAAATAATAAAAAGAGGGAGGACAAGATGAATGAAAGAACGAAAATAGATAGAAATAATAACTATGATAACCAGTATACCTACCACTACTTCAAAGATCATGAAGGAAGAATTCAAAGAATTAGAAGAGTACCTTATACTCCTAGACCAGGGTTCATACGTATTAAGTTTCTATAGAAATATTATATCAAGTTCATCAGAAGTAGCTATGACTCGAAACTGACTTGGATTCCCTGGGTGATTGGGTACTTATATAGAAAATTAGACTAGCAACTGCCTACTTTATTTATCAGGTAACAATGTAATACAGTCAAAACTAACTGAACAGAGATATCAAGGCCCGATTACCCTTTGAATTTAAAAATGAACAGGTTAAATAAGTCTACAGACTTCTGAAGGAACATCAAAAAGAGCAAAAAAAACTAATACAAACTATCTAAACAACAGACCTGCTCTGAAATAATGATCTAAAACTAAAATTAGTGTTTAATTACATTATTAAATGATTTTTTTAGAAAGTGTTTGATGAATAATAGTGTTTAGGAATATTATTCATGATTCGTAGTTTTAGATTGGTTGATTTGAATCAATAGTGACTTAAATTTGTTTGAAGTAAGTGCTAATTGATAATAGTTAAATATGTATGGGCGTAATAACATCTTTTCTACAAACAACAGTTCTTTCTCAGGCTCTTCCTTCCTCAGTGGAAACAACAGAGACAACTTCAGAGATAACAGAGATAATAGAGATATTAGAGATAATAGAGATATTAGAGATAATAGAGATAACTTTAGAGATGGTCATCGAAATGAAGCACGTATTGGTAGTCAACGTTTAGATTATAGATATGAATAACCTCACCATTATTTAACATCATTGATAACTCAATGGAAAGATCAACCTCCTTCATCGATTATAACCAGATAAGAAACTCTCCATCTGAGTACCACATAACTCAGAATAGAAGATTACTATCTGATTCGTAGACGTAATTTTAAACAAAGCATTGAAGATAAACTGAGAGATGCTATTAGAAGTGATTCATTTAATGACTAGATAATAAAGCATGATTTTTAAAGACCACCTCCAGTCAGTAGTGAAAGAGCTTTTGATTTAGATGCAATAAGAAGTGGAAGAAACAGTAGTAACAACTATAGAAACAACTAAAGAGACAACATATTTTCTGGTGGATCCAGTAGTAGTAATAATGTATTTAATAGAAATTCAGGGTCTTCTGGAAGTAACAACATATTTAGCGGAGGAAATGATAGAAATGATAGAAATGATAGAAATAGCTTCAGTAATGATAGAAATTACTACAATAATGACAGAAACAATAGTTCAAATAATATTTTTTCAAAAGATAACAGAGGAAATAGTAGTAGTAATATATTTAGCGGAGGTAACAATGGTAATAGTGGTAGTAGTGGAAATATATTTAGTAGAAATAGTAGTAATAATAATAGTGGGGGTATATTCAGTAGTGGAGGCAGTGGAGGAAATAATATATTTAGTGGGGGAAATAATGGAAATAGAAGTGGTAGTAATAATATTTTTAGTAATAATAATAATAACCGTTCTGGAGGTAACAATATCTTCAGCAATAACAATAGTTCTGGAGGTAATAATATTTTTAGTAACAATAACAGTGGTTCTGGAGGTAATAACATTTTCAGTAATAACAACAAAGGTGGTCTTTTTTCTAATTCTAATAGCAACAACTACAATCCAGCCATAAACTACGAGCTGATGCAAAATATGCGCATGATGTTCTAGTAACAAAACTCTATAATGAGAGCTATCTCAAAGCAACTTCAAAATTAATAAAAACAAGAACTATAACCAACTCCATCTCCATTCGATATCCTCAAATAAGATAAATATCTACCAGATCCATAAAATTTTATACCCAAAAAATAACATCCAGAACAACAAGTTATCATCATCAAACCAGATTGGATAGACTAATACCAACAAATTAGTAACTCCAGAACCCTCTCCAACTACACTAAACTAGACAACACCAGAATGATACACAACGACAACAGTAGAATGATAAACAATGACAACAGTAGAATGATACACAACAGCAGTAGAATGATACACAACGACAACAGTAGAATGGATAGCTATGGAAGCAGGATAGGAAACAATAATAATAGCAAGTGGTTTAATCAAATGTCATAAGGGAATAATAATAGCAGGATAATGGGTAGTTCTTCTATTTCAAATAACAACTACAAATCTAGGAAAATCAATAACTCCTTATTGCCAGAATATTAAGGAAATTGCACTTTAAATATATTCCTTTCAGTTCAATGGCTAGATGATATTCACCACGAAATGTCTAAAATCACCATAAAAGATACCATTTAAATGCCTACCCTTAAACCTTCTTCCAAATAATGGCTTGCACTTTTAGTCAAATCAATCAAACTCAAATTTCCTTAAGTCAGAGCAAATGCTTAAATCCTCATCAACTCCATCGATAAACTCTAAGAAGAAGTCGAAGTCTATTAAATTAAAGGATAGCTCTCACAAAAAATTGTCAACCTTCCAGATCATTATCGAGTCAGCTTCACTAAAATTATAGATGACTCTCTCAGAAACCTCATTATCAGTATATTAGCTTCTATTCAGGTAATCTCCATGGATAAATTGCTTGGGAAAATCCCATCTAAGCTCGACATCTTGATTTAACTAGCATTGATGACCTTGATCCCCTTGGAATCGACGAAAACACCATCAACTGCTAATCTTAATAACTAAACTCACCATGTAGAGTCACTTTTTTCAGCTTGCCTGAGCAGATTTCCAAGATTTTCGACTCTGACTCCAAAGGAGCAGAAACAACTTTTGCAGACTTTGTGAAGAGTAGTTCTATGGGAGCTTTTAATTTCAAAAGTATGTGGAAAAAAGGCAAAAGAAGCGGCTGGTAAATGCATGTTGAATATTTCCCACAGATATAAATATAGAAATGATGTTTAAACTCTTAGTTATGATATTAATTTATCAACTATCTATCATAAGAAATCATTTTGGAAGAGCTAATTTTGAGGTTGTTCTACATTGATTTCTTCTTCTTCCTCTTCCGAAGACTCTTCATCTTAATCTTAAGACTCCTCTTAAATTTAATGCTTGCCTAAAAACCACTCTTTTCCTGATATTTTTTCCTCTACCTCTTTTTTACCTCTTTCCTTTTAAATCCTGTGCTTAGCATCAAACTCTTTTTTCCAGGCCAAAAAATTTTAAATAGTAACAGGAGTAAAGGCAGCAAATTTAGGTCTTTCAAAGACTTCTTCTTTTTTAGCAGTGTAAACCTCTTCTGATTGAAAAGATTTGCCTTAAACTAAGTACTCATGAATCCAATTTCTAGTTTCTTCAACAATATCAAATACTACAGGTTTTTTTTGACTATTATTTAAGATTTCTTCTATTTTATGGTTGATGTGGTTGATGTTATCACGAGTGATACCTGTAATAGGTTCAATTTCAAACTTCAAAGCAGTAGAAGGGTACGAAGTAGAATATTCGAACATAAGGTTGATTTGATACTCAGTGCTGTTGCCTTTGTAAGGTTTACAAAGCACATTGAACTTGTAAGGGGCAGTCTATTTGACTACTTGAAACTAATCCAGATAAATATTTAAAAGAGCAGTGAACTCATCTCTCTGCTCTCGCAAACATTACTACATACAACAATTATATCAATATCAATTATCTACATTCATCTATTCTCGAAGACATACTACTAATCATTTGAGTCATGTTGTTAGTCACTTCTTCATCTATTCAAATAATTTTTCATAATTGAATAAAAATTATGAACTAATTATCTCCTATTACTTATAATTATTCATGGCCTGGGGTTGGGGTTGGGGTTGGGGGGTTGGGGTTGGGGTTGGGGTTGGGGTTGGGGGTTGGGGTTGGG